>OX401414.1:15821546-15878340 GCA_947846245.1 Cerastoderma edule | reverse complement strand
CCTACCATTGATCCAAAACGCAGTGTTATCTACAATATCCTTATATACCGTGTAATGAATAATATTTTTAATTTATAGTTTTTCGCTAATATCACAATAGCCATAAAAGATCTGTTTTAAAAGTGGTACCTGTAAAGAAATTATGATCGCCCACGAAGTTTGCCGAGGTGTCCAAAACGCATTCGGACACCTCGGCAAACTTGGTAAGCGTTACTACAACCAAAACGAGAACAAGAACATCAGCATTTCCTTGACATTGCCCCTATAACAGGTCCGTCAGCTCACTGGGTGACCAACATGGGCTTCCTAGAACGGAGATATGCGATGGATAGCAGGCTGATCAGCCGTGGACAAGTGGAGGATCTCCTCTCGCGATGTAAATATGAGGTATGTTTCATCGATGGGGTTTGCGTCGTTTTCAATGGTTAGCCAGTTATTTCGCGACATAACGTCGTTTACCATGTGTGGTCTTATAGTAATGAACTAAATAAAAGTATACATACCAGAGGACCTACTTTGTGACATGACGAGACAAATATTAGTAAAGTAACAGCCAAACCCACGTTTAAGGTTTAACAGTTTGTATGTTTGCGTGTTTGTTCATACTGTTCAGTGTATAAGTAGCCTACTAGCCTAGATAGTAGTGTTTTGACCAAATATTTACATATAAGGTATAATTAAGCAACCATCAGTACATCATACTTTTAGCCAAATAAACGTATTATTTAGTGTTAAACAACTAAACAAATGTGTTTGTTAAGCATACAATGATGTTAATTTCTTCACTAAAATGTGTTCAAACTTAAGTGTTTAACAGTTTTGGGTTATTTATTTCGTGTGACTTGTGTTAACCACAACTACTGGGCAAGAGAATGGTGTTTTGACCGAACGATAAAACTAAGGCATGATGAGGCAACCATAATCATCAATTAGTATTAGCCTTACCCGTATTTTGATATTGTGTTTACCAATGTATCTGTTCTCGGTAGCTTATCCTGTGTATTCTGTACAGTTTACCAGTATTGAAATTAGTGATAACACATTGATTACGGAACAAAGTATGAGATATAACAGAAATCATTACAGTATGATTGAAAACCCGAAATAAGGTATAATTCACAACGAATCAAACACACATTTATTTTCTTTTTGTAGGAAATCACAGCACCCACGGGCGATAGACGTTACCGTCTGGAGACGCTACATAATAACGTGAACGCTTGGGTGGGTGGGGAAATGAACGGAGTGAAGACGGGGCCGTATGATCCGATCTTCTATCTCCATCACTGCTTCATCGACTATCTCTGGGAGAAATTCAGGTACGCTCTCTTTCACTTGGCTCCACCATTTTATAGGAAATCACGGCGCCCACGGGCGATAGACGTTACCGTCTGGAGACGTTACACAATAACGTGAACGCTTGGGCGGGTGGGGTGATGACCGGGGTGAAAACGGGGCGTTACGATCCGATATTCTACCCCCATCACTGCTTCATCGATTATTTTTGTGAGATATTCAGGTTGACTGGGGTTACAGGCGGGGCATCACGTGAACAATGTGACCTCGGTAGAGAAATCGCAATCGACGGGTCCGAATGACCTAAAAAGATCACCCGTCGACTGCGATTTCTCTACCGAGTGTTAAACGTAACGCCGTTAAAAAGCATGGGTTATCATATACCACCAGAACCGAAAGGTCAACTCATGCGGGGTACACAAAGTGGCATTCATTGACAAAAGTAGGTGAAAAAAAGCAAAACTACTTGTTCCGTCATTAAATCGTAAACATTGGTCACGTGAATCCCGCGCCTCGGTTAGTCTTTCAATTAGTTCTTTTAATCTTAGTATACATCTGTTTTACAAACCGCTTCTTTCGTAAAGGCTTGCTTGAGCATGTTGGTGTCAAAGGAAAAATGAACCAATTTAACATTCGTTTTGATGACTTATTAAGATTGTGGATGCAATTTTTTAATCCTTTCTAGTAGAATGACGATATATATACTTGCTGCCAACTGCTTTGACTTATTTGTTAAGTTAAGGCCCACAGTCAGCTCAAACTGACTACAGACACCTATGCACTCATACCACCACATGTATACCTTTTCATCGCATTTTGTCTCTCAATAACATCTGTTCATTTAACTATTTCAGACAAAACCAGAGGACGAAGTGTGGCGTAGACCCGGAAACTGATTACATAAACATTAATGGTATGAAGAAGATTGAACAATTGCTTTAGTACAGACATGGGTTCTGAAAGGGAATGTCTAGGATTGGCTACAAAAAGCCCTTAACCCTTAGAGTGTTAGAACCGACTTCATGTTTATACAAACAAGTTAGATCCAGGCCAGCCGACAAGTAAATTGGCGGCTGGTATGTGATCTAACCTGTTGGCTGCTCTGAGTATCTTTCCCTATCATAATTAAGCAGATATTTAAGGTTTTTGAAAGCAGACAATACAAAATCTGATTTTAGAAAATTACCCAGCATTCTAAGCGTTAAACATAGGTCTGTAATGAACTCAGGTTGTGGCAATTTGAAACCCACTGAAAAAATGTATTAATATTTTGCCTTGTGTAATATGTGTTCTATGTTAAATTGCCTGTTGTTTTCTGTCACAGGAACTAAGTGTAATGAAGGAATTTGAGTTTGTTTGTATATTTGAAGTTACGAATCGGATTGTGGCTGTTAATTGATAATCAACATTGCCTTATTACTTTATTAGAACAAAGCGGCTTTTATCAAAACACCAGCTTTTCACATGTTTGTCCATTCTAATTCATTTGGAAAAGCAAAGTATATACATGAATTTGCTACGTGTTTTGTATATCTTTAACCGTTGATCGATTGCCAATGTGTTTAAAAGACGCAAATGCTCCAAGTACGAGTACTATAGAATAGTATGCGTAATTTTGCAGTAAAACGATTTGGAGAATGTAATGTCCATGTATATTCTCCTTCTACAATTTAAGGTCCTCATAACTTTGACAAACCGATGGCCCAAATAAAAGTGTTTAACAACAGCGAAGGGCTTCTAAACAGGTGGTCGGATATAGTTCAGTATGTACTTTTTTCTTTTGGTTTTTTGTTCGTTTATTCCTTGCCTTCAAAGCAAAGTTCACTGTAGACAAATCGAGGGTTCATTACAAGACTATCGTAAGTGCTTCACATGTGTGAAGCACTTACTATAGTCCTGCATTGAATCCTCAACGCGTAACCATAGGCTTTATTTAGGTAAATCAATGCCCTTAAACTGATGAAGAATTGTTTGTTTCGTTTTCTCTTTGGGATTTACATCGCGTAAACAGTATAGCAGTTACATCGTAATGTCCGTCTCCTAATTATTGGTGGACGACCTCAAGCTTAACCCTTTTCCAGACAATAACGACATTTGACCAGTTTGTTGCAGACGACTCTGGAAGACTTTGTTGGAAAATGAGAAATTGCTGTCAGCGAGCAATTTCTCCTTTTCGTACAATGTGTTATGCCCCATTAGAAGATTAGTTTTCAATTGTGTCACGTTTTGAAATGTCGTCTGCAAACTCTTTTTGGGACGGTAGAATATTTGGCGTTTGGTAAACAGTTAAACGGATAAACCTTTGTTCGTTTCGTTGATTTTATATTGTGCCAACAGTATTACAGTAACAATGCAATGCTCGTCTCTTTATAAATGGTGGACGACGTCAATGTTATCCGCCAAAAAGGGTTGGTCAAGATGGGTAGAACGATTGGCAAACAATCACATTGTTAGCATAAATCATGTTAATGGAACGTATGAAATAGAAATGCACATACGTGCACAATAAAATTTTTTCTACATAAGGATTTAATCAAAATACCAAAACATTTCTGCTTTATGATTTGATCATTCAAAGGTACGTAGACAGTCCAACTTGCGACAACAATTGCGGCGAAAGTGACGTGTTGTACTGCAACAGATCGCTGAATTGCTGTGTCCCGGTCTCTAAGTTCGACGTACCCTGGGATACGTTGTCGTCCTCTCCGGAACCAGCCACGACGCCCGACAGTAAACCAGGCCGGGCACCAGAGGTAAACCATCTTCCGGTCCAAACGCTTTACCATTGGTCAAAGTCACGTAACACTACACTGTCACCATATACACGAGGTGACGCTGTGAAATACCGCGCAAAGTGTCACGTCGAATGCAAACATGGCATTCAGATATATATAACGCCAAAAAAAGGAAAGAAAAATATCACAGTGCTGGATGCTTGCTTTCTTGGTTAGAATGAAAAAACAAAGACACGTTTATGTGTATTCCTTTTTTTTTCATAAGATAGGGTGTTTTATGATTTTAATATCTTAGGAAATCCAAATTAAAATGATAAGACTAATATAACATAGTGAGGTAAAACTGGAATTGGCTGAAAATCAACCCAATAATTTACTTGAGTGCGGTGGTTAGTGTAACGCAGTGGCAATCTGAACACATCGGGTTTATCCAATGAAAACACCTCTGAAATAATAGGGATGACGCCATTTTGTGTCCCGCGAGAATGACGTCACTTTTCTTTCGTTTTTAAAAAAAGATCTTAAATGTGAAATCTTAAAAGTCGTTAGAGTTGATTGAGGAAACAACTATACATGTCACAACAACAATTTCGTCATTTGGTATGAGTTACTGATAAAAAATGAAAAGGATGTCCAACTTTCCATACACATTGAACTACTAAACGTGCACGCTTAGAAAATGTGTTAATTGCCGGATGCTGATTAACCCGAAAAATTGTAACCCTACACTTATATCCGAGGTGTATTTCGCAGCTCACGGAAATACCCGAGTAGTTCCGATTGACGCAATGGATGTAACCGCTCAATCTGAACACATCGGGTTTATCCAATGAAATAATAGGGATGACGCCATACTGTTTCCCGCGAGAATGACGTCACTTTACTTTCGTTTTTAACAATAGATCTTAAATGTGAAATCTTAAAAGTCGTTAAATTTAAATGAGGAAATAACTATACATGTCACAACAACAGTTTCGCCATTTGGTATGAGTTACTGATAAAAAATGATTTATCAGGATGTCCAACACTTCCATACACATTAAACTACTTAACGTGCACGCTTAGAAAATGTGTTGATTGGCGGATGCCGATTTACCCGAAAAATTGTAACCCTACACTTATATCCGAGGTGTGTTTCACAGCTCACGGAAATACCAGAGTAGTTCCGATTGGTAACCGCTGTTAGGAGTCTGCTTCCGGTCTTTGCCGAGAGTGTCGTCCCTCTTCGAACGAAATTATTGGTGGACTATTCTGATTCAATTTTCTTCTCGTATTTCATAGAATTCCTTGCCATCAATACGTCTACAATTTTACCAGTTGATATGATCCCTTGGATTGTATAAATCTATACACTAGAATTGTGGTTTACGTTTAACATCAAGGGCGGGCACTGGAGATAACATGGCTTTCAATTCTTACCAAGAGTAACATCCCTTTTAATTCACCGACAAACGTGACTTAGCATGGCTCGTCAATTAGATATAAACATACACCATATAGTACACCAGAACACTTTTATAATCCTATAAAGTTCATTGTAATGTAGTGTGAAGTATAAAATTATATATACATCTGATTTATTCAACCTATTTTCAACGTTTTCGCAAACATCCTTATTAGTTTAAACTTACTTATTTTACATCGATTGTGAATTCTTATTAAAGACTACACCTTGCCTTTTGAAAGTGAATTACATAGCAACCATGTATAAATCAACTACTGAATGGTAATGAATTAAGAAATATTGAAAATATATCGTGTTCTGTATCAAAGGCTGTAAATTCCCCACTCTTGGAACAGTTTCATGAAATTATAAGTGGTATGTATGATAACTTATTAAAGAGTCAGACGTTCTTACAAGTTGATGTGATTCCTTGCGATGTATAAATCCATACACTAGAACACACGACAAGAAATGCAAAAAAAAACGAACACGGAAATTGCACATGACCCGTTGTTAACATTAAACACAAATAAAGCCTTGTTTAAATCATGTGTCGTCATCTTGTCTCTTTACAGCGGTCAGACAGGTGCGAGTGGTTTTACGACCCGACATGTTTCTACCGCCGGATTGCCGCTATGGAGAAGCGCGGCAGGTACACCCCGCTATCGGCTACCGACGAGCTGGAGATAGTCGACAGCATGATGCCACGCCAGCGAGGGAATGTGTTCGATACCCAGGCAGACGACGGCGACGGGCGGTCCTTATTGAGCGCCGCCATTGCCGAGGGATATGAGGGTCTGTCCGTGGTGTAAAGCATTGAATTTGTAAAATTCTTTCCTCGAACGAGACTATGGTTTGTCCGCAATACTCCTCTCACCTTGCTGGGTGTTGTGGTTTAACTTTTGGTTGTATGAATTAAATATTTACTCCCGTACGTGTTTATTTGTTTATGCGTTCGTGGTTTCTGGATGAACTTTTGTTTGCTATATAACGTCTGTCAGTTGTACGGTGGTGCCTAGAAAATTATAATGGACTATAGAAATGTACATTGACGCATCTTTGATTGGTGACAATGGTTCTTTTCCCGATACCTAATACAACTGTTGCACTGTAGAGTGGCATTTGGCGAGGTACCATTACATGGTATTCTACGGATAGGTCACAATTAAAACGTATAACGTATTGTTCAATAAATGCGGAAAACCCGCAATAACACTGTAAAACTCTTTAAAGGTAGAAAACCCATAATACGCCATTTTGAAACTCATTCTGTCGTCGAAATACTTCGGTGGTTCTCGGTTTACATCGATCGAGGTCGGGACTATTCGTATTTAACCGATTAGTTCCGACCCAGACCTGTGTAAACCGAGAACGACCGAGGTAAATCGATGACAGAATGAGTTTTAAAATGGAGGATTATGGGTATTCAAACTTTTATAAATAATCATAAAAGTCAGCTGTAGATACGTCGGATTTAGGATAATAAAGAGTAAAATATGACATATTTGTTTTTAGACTCTTTTCGGGTGAATAAATCTAGGCAATTTATGACTATACGTATGTTAATGCAACGTGACAAACATAAATTGAGAGAGTATAGAACGTGAAAGCTTGCAGGGTTTAGACATTGATATTTCCTTATCCGACCGCAGATTGTATAAAAGGACCAATGTGGTAAAGAAAGATTCGTAGTGTTTAGCCACGTCATTGAACTTAGCTCCTAATGCTATCGCAGATGGTGTAAAAGGACCAATGTGATATAGAATAAATCGCAGTGTTAAGGTCGGTTATTCAACCGATATCCTAGTACTTACGCGGATAGTATAAAACGACCATTATAATATAGAATAAATCGCACTGTTTAGGCTGGTCATTAAACCCAATTCTTGATACATTTCTATTTGGTATAAGAGAAAACAATGTGATACAGAATATATCGCTCAACCTGATACCAAGCCTGATCGTTTCTATGCATTAATCAGTTTATTCACCTCTAGTATGAAAGTCCCGACCTCTTACTACGTACTAACAAAGTGCACTATGACTCACAGACCAGGGTGCCGTTTTACTAAACAATTTAAGGCTAATATTTCCGTAAGTCAAAACTTGGAAGTACAATGCTACAATTTGACACGCCATTGGAAGCGTCTCGGAGAGGGAGGTGGGGTTGAACTTACGCAACTTTTAAACAAAGAAAGTCTAGTAAAACGGTACCCATGGACCCGTCTCATAAAGGGGTTAAATCTACGCATACGTTTACGGGTTTACGGGCAAGAAAATCGTACGAATTTCCTAACGTGTGTCACACAGACATTTCCATGGCGATTTTAAAGGGACTCTCGCATGTGTGCGTCAAACTGTCGTAACCCTATAATCATAGAGGTAAGTTTGTATTTGTAAATGAAGTTTATACATGCATTTAAAATTACGATTATATATTTACAGATTCACGTTCCGTTCGCGTCTTTATTACAATTTTATGAGGTACGCTTTGCGTTTATGTTTACGAGATAACTATCGTTCAAACTTTTGTCAGATAGGCCACGACACTCCAGGCTAATACGTTCCAGTCTGTGAAACTAAACGCCGTCATTGCTATATCATTTTAAAAGCCAACGAAGGCCTTTTGTTGAACTGCGGACAAAATTGGGTGACCAAACAAGTAAGGCGGAACGCTTGGTCATTTTTGATAGCATAGTGTGCACCATTGCCATCATGATGGTGAACTCTTTTCCTCATTTGCGGTGCGGCATGTTACACCAAGCGAGAAACGTGACGGTTGAATGAATATGTTTTATGTTTTTCACAAGTGATTTGGCTTATCTAAGCGTTATATTGGTTACATGTGATCTACGCTCCCTCTCTTTTATGCTCAAATTTACGTTTTCTCTCGCACTCCCTCCTCAAATAGAACAAAAAGCAAAGAAAATCAACTCTTACAAAACGTTCTACTTTATGCGCATATTATCATCCATTCATTCATTTATTCAGTTTATTACTCAAATTGTTACAAGAACAATGCATGAGTTATTAAATCAATATCAAATTAAATGTTCTTTTAAGACGTGATAGCGGTTTTTGAAGAATAATTTGCTGAGATTAGCTAATTCGTCTCTTCACACGAGGTCAGCTACCCGCTTTGGGCAGCTGACTTCCTGTGCTGAGGCGAGGATAGTTGCTTCGTTTTGTCAAAACGTGGGTGTTGTTTGGGGAATCAAATAGTTTTCTGGTTTCAAAGGTGGTATTTATCGGATATCAGTCAAGTTAATCTTTTAACCGATATGTTTACAACCATAAATAGTTTCCTTGTGGTAAGGTAAAAAAAAAAAGAGATAAATATTCCCCCCTTTTTTTTTAATTTACGACATTAAGTGGCAAGGTGTTCTTCTGTAGAAAGGGTTCCTGAAGACTTCTGCTGCAGATGTGACACACTACAGTACCACGGAGCCAGAGTCAAGTACTTCCTATGAGTCAAAACGAAATTGTGTTCGTTCAGATGTTCGTGCCCATGGCACAATAATCTTACATCATACTAAAACACCAATACTAATTAAGGAGTATTACATGCTTTTTCTTTCGCGTTGGGCAAGCAAAAGTTCCCCATTTGAATGCATTGCTTAAAATACAAAGCACCCACCGCTTAAAGTTATTTGCATCGCTTTAAACCATTCGTGTGTCTGGAGAAAACATTAGGTGTAAGTACACAGACTATCTTGCTTATATACGTTATACGGGACTCTTGTTTTTTTTTGTTTTTTTTTTAATATGGGTTTTACATCACATCAACATTATTTCAGTTATGTAGCGATGCCCGACTCTTAATGATGGAGGAAGACCCCATACTCAACTGCCCATAAGGGCTGGTCAAGGTGGGAAGAACCATCGGCATTCCGTAAGTCAGTCGGGAGACTGCCTCTCATGAAAGTCCATATCCCTCTCAGGATTTGAACCCACGCGGAGAGGGGCCATGTGATTTCAAGTTCTGTACTCTAACCACTAGGCCACGGAGGCCCCGGGACTCTTGTATCCTAAAAGCAAATAATAAACACACAAAGTAACATTCTATATTTGAATGAACTACCTTTTATTGTACAACGATCGACCTCCGGAAGTAATCCCTGACCGGTCTCGCACCTAAAGTATTGACTGGACTCCTACTGAAGTGTATCATACAGTGCGAGGGAATATAATTGGGAATCAAAATCAACCCTTTAACAACCCTTTAACAAACGCCTGGAACAAATTTTCGACTGTCCCGAATTGTAAGAGATTGCAGACGACATTTCAAAGCGTGATGAAATTGGAAAATAAACTGAAGGGGCAGAAAAGATTAAAGGAAAAGGAGCAATTTCTTCTTTTCCCACAATGCTTTCCAGAGTCGTCTGGGGTGCTGAGACCGCCCTGTTGCTTTATACGTATACCCCAAACAAGTATGGTGTGGGGTATACGCAGGGGCCAATACTGCAGGCTACCAATGCTAATCTAAAGTATAGGATGTAGCGTTGTTCATTGGTCCGTGAAGTAATGGGAGGTTTGACCTTTAATTTGACTGACTGATATAAATTTAACATAAAAACACGATGTTTTTTTTTCATAAGCGTATCAAAACAGTGTCAAACAGCTCTGGTAATCGGTAGTTGTTGTTGTTGTTGTTGTTGTTGTTCTTCTTCTTCTTCTTCTTCTTCTTCTTCTTCTTCTTCTTCTTCTTCTTCTTCTTCTTCTTCCTTCCTTCTTCTTCTTCTTCTTCTTCTTCTTCTTTCTTCTTCTTCTTCTCTTCTTCTTCTTCTTCTTCTTCTTCTTCTTCTTCTTCTTCTTCTTCTTCTTCTTCTTCTTCTTCTTCTTCTTCTTCTTCTTCTTCTTCTTCTTCTCCTCCTCCTCCTCCTCCTCCTTCTCCTCCTCCTCCTCCTCCTCTTCCTCCTCCTCCATTTCCTCTTCCTCCTCTTCCTCCTCCTCCTTCTCGTCCGCCTCCTTTTCCTTCTCCTCCACACCATTCTCTTCCTCCTCATCCTCCCTCTTATTCTTTTTTTCTTCCTGTTATCAAAAATTGATTTTATATAGTCAGGTGTAAACTGCTCGTACATGTACCAGGAATAAAAGGACAGTAGTTAATATAGACTCTAGACATATCGCAATTTTCTTCGGTGTTGTGGTCTCCGTTTGACGAATCGGATGAATACAAAGATATAAAGCGAAAAGGAAAAGATAAGCGTTTTTATTCAGTTTTCGTCCAACTCTTGTGTCGTTGTCACCAATAAGTGTGTCTTATCGTATATACAGAAAATACACCTCCAGTGACTGAAGAGTACATTAGCCCTTAGAATGAAGGGTAATCTTCTAAAAATATATTTTTGTGTCGTCTGCTTCCAAAAAATTTTAAAATCTGCTTAATTTTGTAAAGAAAAGATACTCATGATACCAAACAGGTTATATCACAGGCCAGTCGCCAATTTACTTGGCGACTGGGCTGGATCTATCCTGTTTGCATAAGCATGAAGTCAGTTCATGCTCTATAAAGTTTAATCGTATACGTCATTGTGGTTTGAGAGGTTTCATTTTGAAAAACGATCAATACTTACTTTTATCTGGTTGTACAGTATCTTTGCTTAACTAATCATTTTACATGTACCCCGCTCTAGTCCATTTAGATCCTATAGACATCCCTTTGATAAAATGATACATTTCATGATCAAATTATCTTCTAACCTCAATGGATTTTGCTAAACTCATTACCAAACGATAACGACATTTGACTAGTTTGTTTCAGACGCCTCTGGAAAACACTGTGGGAAAAGGAGACATTGCTCTAAGCGAGCAATGTCTCCTTTTCCCAAAATGTTTTCTTCCCTATCAAAAGACAATATTTCAATTTCATCACATTTTTAAATGTCGTCTGCAATTTCTTTCAATTTGGGACAATTGAAATTTTGCGCTTGGGAAATGGTAAAGATGATAAAGAAAGTGTATTTTTTCTTCATTCCTTCTTTTGTCATCTGCTGTTGCTTTAAAGATGGACCTATTAAGATACTGATACTGGCAAATCAGTTCAATCTAATTCCAACTCGCATTTTTTGGTATGATGTGCCACGAAAAACCACATTCAAACAAATAATCTATATTCAGGCCACATTCGCATAATGAGTTTTATAGGCATCCCATGTAAAGCATAAAGATATGTAACTCGGATAACCAAATCTGTAGTTGTTACAGTAGAATGAAATATCTACGTCTGGATCTTTCGGACTAAAAGGGAAAAGGGACCGGTATCTAAAAAAAAAACGCCTGTCAAAATATATACGTCATAATAAAGTCATGTCATCCAACATATAACTAGTAGGGGTTTTATTTGTAAACGCATTTACATATACCTGAAAAACGCATTTACATATACCTGAAAAAAGCATTTACATATACCTGAAAAACGCATTTACATATACCTGAAAAAAGCATTTACATATACCTGAAAAACGCATTTACATATACCTGAAAAACGCATTTACATATACCTGAAAAAAGCATTTACATATACCTGAAAAATGAATTTATATAAACCCTGAAAAACGCATCAATATATACCTGAAAAACGTATTTACATATACCTGAAAAACGCATTTACATATACCTGAAAAACGCATTTATATATACCTGAAAAATGAATTTATATAAACCCTGAAAAGCGCATCAATATATACCTGAAAAACGCATTTACATATACCTGAAAAAAGCATTAATATATACCTGAAAAATGAATTTATATAAACCCTGAAAAGCGCATCAATATATACCTGAAAAACGCATTTACATATACCTGAAAAAAGCATTTATATATACCTGAAAAATGAATTTATATAAACCCTGAAAAGCGCATCAATATATACCTGAAAAACGTATTTACATATACCTGAAAAACGCATTTACATATACCTGAAAAAAGCATTAATATATACCTGAAAAATGAATTTATATAAACCCTGAAAAGCGCATCAATATATACCTGAAAAACGTATTTACATATACCTGAAAAACGCATTTACATATACCTGAAAAACGCGTTTATATATACCTTAAAAATGAATTTATATAAACCCTGAAAAGCGCATCAATATATACCTGAAAAACGCATTTACATATACCTGAAAAAAGCATTAATATATACCTGAAAAATGAATTTATATAAACCCTGAAAAGCGCATCAATATATACCTGAAAAACGCATTTACCTATACCTGAAAAAAGCATTTATATATACCTGAAAAATGAATTTATATAAACCCTGAAAAGCGCATCAATATATACCTGAAAAACGCATTTACATATACCTGAAAAATGCGTTTATATAAACCCTGAAAAACGCATTTACGTATACCTGAAAAGTCGCATTTATATATACCTGAAAAACGCATTTATATATACCTGAAAAACGCATTCATATAAACCCTGAAAACGCATTTATATATACCTGAAAAACGCATTTACATATACCTGAAAAACGCATTTACATATACCTGAAAAAAGCTTTTCATACAAACCCTGAAAAACGCATTTATATAAACCCTGAAAAACGCATTCATATAAACCTGACAAAACGCATTCACATATACCTTAAAAACGCATTCATATAAACCCTAAAAAACGCATTTATATAAACCCTGAAAAACGCAGTTACATATACCTGAAAAACGCATTTATATAAACCCTGAAAAATGCATTTATATAAACCCTGAAAAAAGCATTTATATAAACCCTGAAAAAACGCATTTATATAAACCCTAAAAACGCATTTATATAAACCATGAAAAACGCATTTACATATACCTGAAAAACGCTTTCATATAAACCCTGAAAAACGCATTAATATAAACCCTGAAAAACGCATTTATATAAACCTAAAAAACACATTTACATATACCTGAAAAACAATTCATATAAACCTTGAAAAACGCATTCATATGAACCTAAAAGACGCATTTACATTTACCTGAAAAACGCATTTACATATACCCTGAAAAACGCATTTATATAAACCCTGAAAAACGCATTTATATAAACCCGGAAAACGCATTTATATAAACCTGAAAAAACACATTTACATATACCTGAAAAACGCATTCATATAAACCCTGAAAAACGCATTCATATAAACCTGGAAAAAAACGCATTTACTTATACCTGAAAAACGCATTTATATAAACCCTGAAAAACACATTTATATAAACCCTAAAAAACACATTCATATAAACCTAAAAAACCGCATTTACATATACCTGAAAAACGCATTTATATAAACCCTGAAAAACGCATTCATATATACCTGAAAAACGCATTTATATATACCTGAAAAACGCATTCATATAAACCTGAAGAAATGCATTTATATAAACCTAAATCGCATTTAAATATACCGGAA
Source organism: Cerastoderma edule (assembly GCA_947846245.1). Taxonomy (NCBI): domain Eukaryota; kingdom Metazoa; phylum Mollusca; class Bivalvia; order Cardiida; family Cardiidae; genus Cerastoderma; species Cerastoderma edule. Next base: position 15,864,461 of record OX401414.1, on the reverse strand, counting down.
AACTCATTCAAATATACCTGAAAACGCATTTATATATACCTGAAAATGCATTTATATATACCTGAAAAAACGCATTCATATTAACCTGAAAAAACGCATTTAATTATACCTGACAAACGCATTTATATATACCATAAAAAAGCATTTATATATACCTTAAAAACGCATTTATATACATGTAAACATAAAAAACGTATTAATATAAACCTTTAAAAACGCATTTAGATATACCTGAAAAACGCCTTTCGATTTGATTACACGCATGATCGCGTCGCGGGATGATGTGGTAACATAAAATGTAGGTGCGCTAAACAGATTTCAAACACCAAACCACAATTACAATGTACGCAGTGACATTGTGACATGATGTGACGCACATGTTTCTCAGAAACATTTGTACATTCACTTGTAGAAGACGTACAAATTAAATTAACGAAGCTTATTGTTAACACGTGTTTTCAATTGTGTGTATGGGTGCGTGTGTGTTTATGTGCATGTGTATTTATGTGGCGACGATTGGCTTCCAAAATGTCTAAATCCCAGTCTGAAACAAGCTGAGGTTGGGACAGCTTGAAACCTAACCGACGAAATATATCTATACTGCCTTGTTAAATTAGTGTATCATATTAAATGACCTTTGTTTTCTGTAACAGGAACCGAGTGAAATAAAGGAAATTTAATTTAAAAAGAATTGAATTTAATTCAGCATTACTTTACGGTGATAGGATTTCACACTAATGCTTGATTGTCTGACGGATTAACTGGTGAGCTCACATCTCATCGACGGAACGTGTATGCTACTGTAAAAAACGTGAGTCAACCTTATATTCTACGTTCATATGGCATGTATCAGGTATTCATATTAATCCGTACTATGTTTATGTGTTGTATTGCGGGCCGGTGGCCTTTATTTACGAATAAACTAAACTTAAAACGCGTACAGAGCTGGAGCCGACCTCATGATTATGCAAACAGGTTAATTGATCACATGCCAGCCGCGAAGTGAATTGGCGGCTGGCCTGTGATTTAACCCGTTTGCTACTCTGAGTATCTTTTCTCATCAAATCTAAACAGACGTATAAGGTTTTGGAAAGCTGACGACTCTAAAACTTACTTTTAGACAATGACCCAGCATTTAAAAGGTTAATCGCTTACAATAATGGATTTATTTTGGCACTAACAGACCAGGGGCCCGTTTTACTAAACAACTTACGAAAAATGTTTGCGTAAGTCATAATTGATTAACATGGATAATATCTTCAATGAAAGTACGATATTGCAATATGACACGTCATTGGAAGCGTCTCGGAGAGACGATTCCAATGATGTGTTACTTTGCAATATTGCTTTGCAAAATATTGAAATAAAAGGACTTGTTGTTTTAGACTTACGCAAATCTTAAGCGTAAACTGTTTAGTAAAACGGGCCCCCGATGTTATACAGGTATCGACTTTAAAGTTCAATCTCTCATTTGGGAATCTTTGACAGTTCCAAATTATAAGCAAACGCATTCATCAAAAGTGTAATGTTGGGGTATTTGATAGATGTTATAAAGGGATACAATGTCAAACGGCTTAATTCATAACAGTTGCTAGACCAGTACATTATACAAGCATTGGCTCCATTGATTTAATCCCTGATTTAGGAATTTATGGCCACCTCACAATCATTAACAAAGTATTTTTGAGGTATTTGGTAGAAGGCATTTTGATGTAAAAAATGAAAAACAGTTCCTAAAACAGTACATACACTGTAATATATGTCTCAAACTAAGGTTCATGTATTACACATATTACATGTATTATGAAGGCAGACAGAGCAAAGACCCAATACACATGTTTATTAGGTCCTTGGGCAGAGGCAAAGTCTCAGAGTAAAGGGGATAACGAATAACACAGATACGCTTGTACACATTCCTTTGTATGTGTTGACCCTTTGACCCTTTTCCATATTGATCTCAATGGTTTTGCAACTGTAGAAGAGGATTTAAAGAAACGCGTTTGATAAAAGTGTAATTTAATTATAACAGAGTCGTAGATACAATGTAGCATGTTATCTTTTTCTCCGTTATTAACAAGCAACGTGTCATTTCGCCACGATGCGTGCTTTTCAAATTTACGAAGAAATAAATGTAGACTATTAAGCTTATCTTTTACCGTCTGTTGTACGTTTTAATTCGAACCCGACCTAATTGGGTTAATTGAACCGAACCACGAGTCTACATGTCTTATAAAGTCGATATTTATAATGATTGATCGTTTTTATTAGGAATAAATCTTACCTGTTTTACATTTTTCAAACGCAATCGTTTAATATTTCTGTTGACCAAATAAGAAACAACTAGCCGTTTTGCAAATGACTATTACCTACACACCTACCCCAATTAAAATTTTATTTTTCCAAACTCTCTTTTAAAGAGCGCTTAGTTTAGTTCACACACAATAACCATTGCTTGGTATGTTCATTATTGTTACCAAATACCTTATATGTTTATAATGTCTTTGTTATAATACTGCATCTGTAACCACTATAGGATGACAGTCTATTTTAGATAAACCGAACTTGTCTAGTGTAATTGTGTTATGGTGGGTGAATGCGTATCGTGAGCAAATTTCGTTGTCTAAAACACTGTTCTTTTGTGATAGGCGCATCAAGACACAACGGATTCGAACACACGACTCTTGTGTACGAAGGCCGACGCTTTACCCCTGAAACACATACCATTCTGGCATGAAGACAAATAACTTTCTTTAAAAAGTTAAATCCTTTGTCGGAGTGATTCCAAGGCCGTCCACCACCGGATGCGGAGATGGGGTGCTTCGGGAGTAAGGGGTGAAGAAAAAGTGAAATATTTCAACCTGCGTAGTGACCATTCATGAATAGTTACCATGGAAACTAATCACATTAGCTGATCGTTAAGCCTTTTTCATTCAAAATCACTTTTTTCTCATTTATGTGTTTGCATTGCCATGTGTATGCCTTTTATGTGTTTGCATGTTGTACGTATGTTTGACAACAAACTATGTTTTAGTTTATATGCCAATTGATATTAACTATTTGATTCTTAAAACTTGTTCTTTCCTTTACAGATGGGAACATCTAAAGTACACAGTTGGCTGGTTGTCTGCGCCACTTTTGTTGTGGGATTCATGGTTGACGGAATCCAGTTCTCATTCGGATTACTTCTGATAGAACTGTTGGACACCTTCGACAAAGGGAGAGCATCCACTGCGATAGTAGGCTCGATTATCACAGGAGTTATGCACCTTATTGGTAAGTATGCATTATTCTACAATATTGGTTATGTTATGTTCATTTGTTTGATTACTTTTTGAGTGTCCAAAATTAGCCGGTAAATGTACTTTGTCATATTTTGTCGGAACAGGCTTTACAAAAAGCTTTATTCTAGAATACTCAGCTACTTTATGTTCGACTCATAGTCACGGTTTTCCGGGTTCGATCCTGGGGATCGCCACTGAAAATTTCAGTGATACTTTATAGTATTTCACGCCTCACCAGTCCTTCGGATGAGACTTTAAATCGAAGTCCCTCATCATGAATGGTCCAAGTTTGCTAATACAAAATGGACGTAAAACCATCGATATTAGATTTTTAATACTTGAACACGCAAAGTGATGGTATCATCGAATCAAATAAGAATCCCTTTCTTTAAATTGATGTTTTTAGCCATTGCATTTGGGAAAATGTATGTCAAAACCAGGCCAGCATATTGACCAATTGATGACTCCGTTAAACACGGGAAAAATAAGAGATTTACATGCATATTTTGTTTTTAACTCGCACAAGTACCGACTGTCAGAGCATTTTTTGCGTTAAATATCAGTGACCTATAAACGACACGTTCAAAAATTGGAAATGTGTTTTAAAATCATGCAGTTTCCCAAAAAATCCAAAGTCCAATCAGCTATTTGCTTCCAATTCAGCAAGTTCATTGATATATCTTATCTGTAGAAGAAATTTTATTTTGAATAAATCCTCTAAAACAGTTTGTTTAATCTCTAAGCCACAACAGTGTCATTGTAATCATATGTGTTAAATATACATATTCATGTTTATACATATACAGCACCGGTTGCTGGTCTGCTTTCGGAGAAGTTTGGCTGTAGAATCGTCGTCATTGCAGGATCACTGATATGCGCATTAGGCTTTTTCGTCAGCATCTTTATGGACGAACTGGTCTACATGTACGTGACATATGGCTTTCTCGGAGGTATGATTTATTTTTGGGTGTTTGACATATAACAACATATATTAACTCTAGCGACCACAATTGGACCATGGAAGCGTATAAACCTGTTTGATGAAGGTAGAATATCCATAATCTGCCATTTTAAAGTCATTCTTTCTTCGGAATACTTCGGTTGTTCGTGGTATACATCGGTCGGGGCGGGAACTATTCGGTTTAATGCGAATATTTAAGGTTCCTTCCTATGTGTACCGAAAACGACCGAAGTAACCCGACGGAAGAATAAGTTAGAAAAATGGCGGATTATGGGTATTCTACCTTAAGTTGGGCGTAAAGTCATCCGCCAAGGCGTCTTCAGCATCAATCGAATCGCTCAAATGGAAAATAGTAAAACCGTTTGGAGCGTTACAGTATGAACAGTTTGCTATATTTACGCGATAAATTTGCTTTATCATTATTAAACTGTTCTAAAAGGATGTGAGAGGTGAATCAATTATTTAGTTCTGTGCAACTTTAAGGTCTTTAAGACAGTATTTTACCTCAGCGGTAGAGTTTCCGCCTCATCAGGGTCATTAGAGATCAGAATTCATGGAACTATTTATGAGCATAGGACTTTGTAGATCTGAGCCAAGTGTGGTTAATAATCCACATGATTTTGAAAAATGTTGAAAATATGTTAAGTTCTATACAAGCAAAGAGAGTATCACCTCAACGTTAACAGTATGTTTCTTTTTTCGTTTTATAAGGCCTTGGTTTCGGACTGATGTACCTTCCTGCGACGGTATGTTTGATGCAGCATTTTGAGAAAAATCGTGCCACGGCAAACGGGATTGCTATGTGTGGGTCAGGTAAGATAGAGCGAAACTTTGGACCTATTTTCATGATCCTAATATAGTACCCAAGCAATAGTTTTTGCAGTCACAATTACTTACGAACTTTGCAGAGTTGTCCGAATACATTTCGGCCACCTCTGCATACTTTGACTTCGTGTGGACCCAGTAAGATTCAGCGATAAATCGGACCTATTTTGATTTTCTACAGGTAGTACCCAAGCAATTTTTTGGTTGCATAATCGCTCACAAAGTTCGCAGAAATTTTGGAAATGCATTTGCAACTTCTCTGCTAGCTTTGGCTTTGTGTGGACCAAGTAATATTCTGCGACAATTAAGACCTATTTCGATGGTCTTTTTAAAAGGTGAAGCCTAAGCAACGATTTCCCAGTAATTCGGATGTATATTTGCTCACGAAGTTTAAAGAGGTGCACTTGTGCGCTACCGACAACTCTGCTAACTTTGGCTTGCTGTTGATTCGGTAAGATCGAGCAAAAATTCCATGGTCTTAAGGTAGTACACAAGCGTTATTTCCGCAGTTATTCCGACATACCATCACTTACGAAGTTTGTAGAGACCTCCGAATGCATTTCCGACACATCTGCTTACTTTGGCTACTTGGTTAGATTAAACGAAACTCTGGACCGATTTCCATGGTCTTAAGGTGGTACCTTAGCATTATTTGTTACCATAGGCCCGCCCTTCTTTATGTGGGTTTGCCGTACGGTGATTGCGGGTCAGTGGTTCAACCAATAGCTTGTCTCAGCTCTAATAACCTAATTAGCTTGGCGTTATCCTCTAAAGGTTATTAGTTGCGTTTCACAATACAAATAAAGTTCTGTTTGACAGAATTCAAAAACCTCGATATGATAAACAGGCGAGTCCCGATTATTCCAACACGTCTTATCCGAAAATCATGACTTATCCGAATAAATGTCCAGGTCACTTTGGTGCCATGCTGGTTGTGGTAAAGAACGGTTGCCTTCATTAAGAGAATTTGTTATTCAATTCCATATTTCCATATTATTCGACTATTCGAAACCTTGCCCTATTCGTAAAAGACCTTTGGCCTCGTTGATTTCGATTTCGAATAACCGAGATTATACTGTATATAAATACAGTACTACCAAACTTACCATGTGAAATATATTTTCATTCCAGGCGCTGGTACCTTTGCATTTAATAACCTAACTGGTTTTCTGCTCGAACAATACGGATTAAGGGGAACCATGATGGTGCAAGCAGGAATATTGCTGAACGGAGTGGCGTGTGGCCTTATCTTGGTTTCCCCCCCACCACCAAAGAAAGACCCGTCACTCAGCCATCAGGATACACGTACTTATTCTAAAGTTGTCAACACTGACAGGGTGGCAACCTCTCCTGGTGATGATGATGGCAACGTAGCGAATGGTTCTCATGACTCCAGTGCGAAAGAAGTGTATGAAATAAGCTCGTGTTCTGTAGAAAGCGAAGAAGTCTTTGAGGGAGGCAACATAAGTCATGGCGGTGGTGAGGGTTGCCGATCCAAAGCAAATGTTGACCAAGGCAGCGATTTAAATGATAAAGACAAAGTTGACAAGATCATGGAATCAGATTGTTCCTCCTCTGGGACACCAAACATTCACAAAGAAGACCACATTAGTATTATAACCGCTAAAACGACAAAAGAAAACTCGAAATTTAAGAAGTCGTTGACTGACATTGCTTCCGTAAATGAAAACAATATAAATGTGTCTATGCGAAATGAATCTGAGCACAGCCAGCAATCAATGAGCCGCAGATTGTGCGATATTTCCCTCCTGAAGAACCGGAAGCTGTTGGCGATGTTGTTGTCTGTGTTCTTTGTGGCTTTGGCATATCCGGTTCCGTTTAACTTCATACCGGATCAAGCTGTGGAAAACGGGATGACCAAACGCCAAGCGTACTGGCTTGCTTCATCTATGGGTGAGTATTGCTTGTTTATTAGAGAAATAATTTTTGTGTATTAGTAAAAAAGAACTTTTGTGTTTTAGAAAGTTTTCTGTGTGTTAGACAAATAGTGTTTGTTTGTTAGACACATATTGTCTGTGTCTAAGACAAATAATATTTGTATACTTGACAAACATTGTTTGTGTATTTGACAAATGATGTTTGTTAGTTAGACAAATAATGCTTATGTGTTGGACAGATATTGTTTGTGTGTCAGAAAAATATGTTTAAGAATAATAACTTTTGTATGTAAGACAAATAGTAACTTTGGACAAATAGTGTTTATATCTATGACAAAAAACGTTTGTGCGAAAGACAAGTAATGTTTGTCAATGGAAATAGCCTTTTGCATTTTCTGTTCAATTATACTTATTAATATTGATTAATTAGAAAAGCTGAGTTGGTGTGCTTTTCACTTCAAATTACGCATCCATTTTACTTTGTTTTATAGGAATTACAAACATAATTTCCCGTATTTTGATTGGCTGGATATCTGACCGGAAGTTCGTTAATAAAGTGGTTCTACTTGAGTGCCTGTTGGTTGCAGTCGGCGCAGCGACAATACTTTCAATTCTTCTAGATTCCTTCGCAGCCAAGATGATATATACATGCATCTATGGATTCCTAGCTGGTAAGTTTGTCATTGCATTACACAATAACGTTGATATGACTAACTCCAATGCTAGGCTTGAACGCTTTAATATGTCGTTAGACACCGTCCAATGCTTTTGTCTTGTGGATCTCATTGCAACATTACTTTACATTTTCACGCTTTTTGCATTTCACCTACAATGTAGGACTTTTACCATTTTGTGACATACAACTGTCTTTCTTGTCATAGAAACACCTTCTTTTACCCACATTCTTTTATTCTTTCATTTCATTTTTTCAAATGGTTCTTTAACGTTACCATACATTTGATGCTATTTCAGGGGGCTACGTTGTCGTGAACTATGTAGCAACAGCTGATTTGTTTGGCGTTGAAGTCGTAGCTAGATCACTCGGTCTTGTAATGTTTACTATTGGAGTGGCATCCCTAGCGTCATCGCCTATTGCAGGTAAGTCTATGCCTTGCTAGTAGGGCTTTCTTACCCTTTAATTGGGAAGAGGTCCAGGACTGTTGAATTTGAAAGTTTTTTTGCTGAAATTGCTGGATTTGGAAGCCAAAAAACCGATTTGACTTTGAATTTTTGGAAAAACTGCATGACTGTAGAGACATTTCCAATTGGAAAGGTGCCTTTTATGGGCCCCTGTTATATAACGCAAAAAAGCCTTGGGTAGAGAGACACACAATGTCTGTATTTTGACGTAAATCTACATGGGATGTTTCTATTATTCTTTTTCCCATCGAACTTTAATGGTCAAAATAGAGGCTTCTGTATTTCATTCATCCCCTCTTCAAGCCATTTAAGCATTTCTCTCATATAGCGTTTAAAAGGCTTAGATGAAAGAAAATGCATTTATATAAGAAAGACTACAACATCCTTGTGATAAAATTCTATGAAAAGTTACGGACGTCCATGGGTAGAGCGTCAGCCTCAAACACAAATGCCGTGGAAACAAATCCCGTAAGGAGCGAGATCTGACGTGAGACTTTTCATAAATCCACATTTAGTTCGAGTAATAGTAAGGTATCCAGGAAGCAGAAACGAGAGTGATTGTTCTTAGTTGTAAGAACTTGTTTCACAACCGATGTAAAATGAATAAGTTTAATCTATACTATAGAAACTTACATGGACAAAAGGATTAACCTCACAGTTTGGCCCAGTATATTCTTTGCCATCAGTTACTTATTGGTTGGAATATAATTACGGTCAGCTAAAACATACCTTGAAAATGATAAAGCTACAATAAAACTTCTTTGTATCGAACTTCCCTCTGTCGAACTTTTCTCTGTGTCGAAGAAATTACACGGTGACGAAGCATTTGTTCTTTATTTTCATACAAAGCAGCTTCTCTGTGTCAATTCCCATTGTCGAATAATATTTTATATTGAACCAGTTTTACCGCGCCCCACTTTCACTTAACCTGTATTTTCACACCCTATTTGTCGAAGGGTTTTTGAATTAATGAAAGGAAGGAAATATAATACATGAATAAGTATTTCTGAGAAAAACAAAAATAAATATGTATATGATTGTTGCGTTCTAATCATCATTAGTGTTTAAACTACATTTTCATCCAATGAGAAGTTATTTAGAGTCTAGATAGTGAAATTCTCTCCTTCCTTGGGGTTTGTATATCGTTTAAAACAATGTTGTCACGATTTCTATTGCAGGAGGACTTTACGACACAACCGGAAGTTACGAGATCACGTTCGTTGTCACCGGAAGTGCTTTCTTGATTGGGGCATGTATACTTCCACTGCCATTTGTAGTTGAAAAGCTTAGCGCCAAAAAGAAAACGTACAAAATGAATAGTGATTTACAGAAAATATAGAAATATGGTGGACACAGACATACATGTCAGAAGCGACAACCCTCTTTGAGCAATATATGAAGGGCTGTTACATTTTCTAGCTATTCTAATCAGGATTTCCTGTCCATTTTACGTTGATAGCTTGAGTACGACGGGAACCAGACTAGAGGTATTTAAACACAGGATACATTTCATGTGGGCTTTCGTCGTGTTTAGCAACATTAAGTTGGTAGTTCGCTGTAATGAACACGTTACTTCCGCTTGAGCTTTCTGAATGACTGGCGCCCGTTTAAGCCCTTATATTGCTGGGTAATTTCCAAATCGGCTGGCATCAATCTAACATGTTTGTATAAGCATGAAGTCGGTTCCAGCACCATAAGGGTTAAGCCATAATTTGAATTACATACCACGATTCTGTTTCCTTTACTATAATTGCTTAAATCACGGTTTGCTTATGTGAATAGATTTTAGAATATCGTGCCAAAGGGGTAAATTACAGCGCTTAGTTAAGCACAGTAGTATTATTCTAGTCACAGATATAGCAGAAAACTAAGTGAAATCGAAAAACAAACGTTATTTTATGTACATATACAAATTCATGTTTTATTTTTGTTTAGGTTGGATATACATACGGATATGTTTTATATGTATCTACCTAACAGACATCACATCCCATATGATACATGTATCTGCACAATTACATGCTTGTCACATTTATCATTAATTGTGTTCAAGATCAAATGTCAACCCTTAAATACCAGGATTTACTGGTAAAAGGGTAATGTATAAACGAGCAAAATGATACGAGTCAGATTTAACTTGTATTGGCAGAACTATATCACAATCTTACGAGATTCCACAAAACTACAATATTTCATCATTAAGAAATTAATATCACATCTTTACTTTCGTGTAATTGAATAAGGAATATAAAATATATATCAACACTTTGACTTATAAGAGATCTCATACCACACAAACGTCTGAATAAAAGTGAAAATGAAATTATAGTTAAAATAAAAGTGCATCATTGTGATCGTGGGTTGGTTTTCATTGTGTGTTTCCTTTCGGGCTAAATCCGAGATCAGTGCAGGAATACAAAACAAACCACAAGACATTGTAAATTTGTCATTTAAGAGATCCCATACCAAATGTCTTTATAAAAGTTTATCATTGAGATCGTTGGTTGATTTTTATGGTGTATTTACTTTTGGGTTAATTCGGAGATCAGTGCAGGAATATAAAACACACAAAAACACATCTTTCTTTCGTCTTATAAGAGATCCCAAACCATATAAATGTCTTAATAAAAATGAATTTGAATAAAAAGTAAAATAAAAGTTTATCATTGAGATCGTTGGTTGATTTTCATGGTGTGTTTCCTTCCGGGTTAAATCCTAGATCCGTGCAGAATCTGCAGCATCTTTCTATCAGACCAATGTTCCGAACACACAGGGATTCGGAGTGTTCCTTCATATGTTCCTGTTCTAGTATCTCACAGGGATAGTCAAACAGCCCGATATCCCTGCATTCGGAGAAACCTGGAATAGAGAATCAATGTACTGGCTTACTTCAGGAAAACCCAAGTGCGTACTGTTTAGGCAGGTCTAATACTTTCGGATAACCTTGGAATACACAATCAGTGTTGTAGCTTACTTCAGGCAGTCTTAGTGCTCGAGTAATTTTAGTAACTTGACTGGTCATGTCTACACTTTTGATGTACTTAAAAAATAAACATTTATCCAAATTATCATAATGCGCGCTAAATGACCCTAGCTATCGAAGGGTCTTAAAACACCCTTCATTTATCCATACTAAGAAAAAGAAACAAGAATTGCTTTAAGAATGTGGAAAAGTTACTACTATTATTGTTTTATAAAGAAAAAAAACTTTATCAAAAATGAAGGGCTAGTAAAATCCAAATAACAGAATGTGTGTAATATTTCGTATGTACAATCTGTTTCTTAGCCTTGCAATGCGTAGATTGTATACTATATAAGTTCTTTGCATTTTGATGCTGACATTGACAGTTTTCTTCACAACCCTTAAGGTCTTACGAAACATATCACTTTATCCAACAATGTCTCGAAAAAAGATTCTTTTGCCCTTCGGTACATATCATGATGCATAAGAAAGGCTTCAGAATGCATTTTTCTACGGGAGAGCATACCTTCAAATTCCTCAACTATCAGTCAAGATCAGTGGGCGTTTACGGGACTTTTGCATGCTATATTTCAATAAATAACTTATCAAATCATGTTTTATCGGTAATCATCAGAATGAAGGATAAGAACCTACTATAAGGGATTAAGATCATCGAAAGAGAAGTTAACTAAAGGAAAACGTCTCTTATCTAGACCTTTGCCCAACTCTATGACAAGATACCTACATTTTCATTAAGGTATAATACCCATAATCCACCATTTTGATTTAATGCGAATAGTTCCGATCCCGACCAATTTATATCGAGAACAACCGAAGTAATCCGACAAAAGAATGATTTTCAAAATGGCGGATTATGGGTATTCTACCTGAAAGGATTAGGATAAAATGTCGTTTTTAGCAAAATGTCAGGTTAAATCGTACCCAAACGCTATTGATGGAGAGATACGCCCTGACATGTTGGTGTTGTTTGGGGTTTAATGACTTTTTTACATATTTATGCCATATCAAAGATGTTATTTTCTGACGTTCCCTAAATCCATCCTTTTGCAATGGAATTGACACATTGACATTTTTCAAGGTGTAATGCTCTCCCCATTACTCATAGTGCAATGGAGGGAAGCCATTACTACCATTGTGTTTTGGTCTTTAGTGTAACATGGCTCTTACAGTTGTTATGCTATCCTTATTACCTGCAGTGCCATGGAGGGAAGCCATTACTACCATTATGTTCTGGTCTTAGGTATGACCTGGCTTTTTTAGTTGTAATGTTATCCCCATTACCCAGAGTGCCATGGAGGGAAGCCATTACTACCATTGTGTTTTGTTCTTTGGTACGACTTGGCTTTTCTAATTGTTATGCAACCCCCATTACCCAGAGTGCCATGGAGGGAAGCCATTACTACCATTGTGTTTTGTTCTTTGGTACGACTTGGCTTTTCTAATTGTTATGCAACCCCCATTACCCAGAGTGCCATGGAGGGAAGCCATTACTACAATTGTGTTTTGTTCTTTGGTACGACTTGGCTTTTCTAATTGTTATGCTGTCCCCATTCCCCAGAGTGCTATGGAGGGAAGCCATTACTACCATTGTGTTTTGTTCTTTGGTACGACTTGGCTTTTCTAATTGTTATGCTGTCCCCATTCCCCAGAGTGCTATGGAGGGAAGCCATTACTACCATTGTGTTTTAGTCTTTGGTATTTCCTGGTTTTTCTAGTTGTTATGCTGTCCCCATTACCCAGAGTGCCATGGAGGGAAGCCATTACTACCATTGTGTTTTAGTCTTTTGTATGACCTGGCTTTTCTAGTTGTTTTGCTCTTCCCATTACCCAGAGTGCCATGAAGTTGGTATTTCCTGGCTTTTCTAGTTGTTTTGCTCTTCCCATTACCCAGAGTGCCATGGAGGGAAGCCATTACTACATTTGTGTTTTGTTCTTTGGTATTTCCTGGCTTTTCTAGTTGTTATGCTCTCCCCATTACCCAGAGTGCCATGGAGGGAAGCCATTTCTACCATTATCTTGTATTCATTGATTAGCAGTGATGATTGTAACACTCAAACAAAACAACATGTCTACATGAATATTCCTGTTTATGATCGAGCTGGATTATAATAAATGTTAGAAAATGAAAATACAAGATCCATCTTCCAAAATAATATTGACTTTCTTCTTTCATAAAAGAAATTCGATATCCAATACCAAACAGACATGTGTACATACATTTGCATATATCTCAACAGTGCTTACCTTCATGAACTAGGCATAAAACCATCAACAAACACAGCGCGAAAGCTTTGCAACGTCTATCCATTTCTAAAGTGTTATATTCCAGTTCCTTCCGTGAACAAAACTCGATGATGAAGATAAAGACGTAGCCTATTTACAAGTGAGTGTTTTAAAGTTGATATGAGTATCGACGTTTAGTTAGACTAAGACTGTGTCCTCTTAATATACATGCCTTGGCACATATAAATGTGTTTCTGTTGTTCAGATGGACTGGAAATGAAAGAAGTAGTTTCAGACTTACAAAACAAATAATTATACAAAGTTGGAACAAATGTGACTACAGTGTAAAGCATATGTATGTTTGAAAAGAAAATGGATTGTCTTTTGAAAGAATAAGGGATACGTATGGTAATAGAACTGAATGCTTGCAGCTTACAAACTTATTAAGTATGACATATTGGAAGAAGCTAAAGACGGGGGCTTTTCCCGTAGCTCCACATGTGTTTCGTTGGATCAAACCCTTGACAAGGTACAAGTCAAAAGCTAAAGAAATATATTCAGATCGTTAATTATAACTTCTACGCCGTACCCGAGATTACATCACTTTACCAAATCTGCCTCTAAATACGCTATAGACACAACTGTGACAAAAGAACTAATTGCTCTCAATGATAAATTTATCCTATTAGCACAATGGTTTAAACTCAAAATGGTTCTAATCTTCCTTTTTTGTCGTCTGCTGTCGCTTGCAATACGCAACTAGTCACAAATTCCCACATGGGGTAGGGGTTAATAAGCTAGGGCGAAATGAAAAAAACACTCCTGCCGAATTCACGCAACTTTTTGTTGCAAAATTTAAAATGTCGTCTGCTGCGAATACATTTAACTCATTTGTATTGAAGAAAGAATTTAAATATGATTACGAACATTCTAATCCGGTTTTATTGTTAATCCTTCGTCTGCGGATTATCGGTCTTTCGATAATAATAAAGAATATCCGCTTGTGTGGCTTACACCTTACTCTAATAACCTTTGTTTTTATGCACCCACTGCAGGTGACTTTATAAAACGCTGTGACAAAAAAAATAATTGCCCATTATGAGCAATGAATCATTTTATTTACAATAGCTCCCACCAAGTATTACAAAATATTCATGTTTTGATGGCAACTGTGCGCCTCCTGTTGTTATCTTATTTGGCCAGTGGCATAGTCTCATGGATTGAAACTTGATACAGTGAAGCCTCGTTTATCCGGAACTTGATTATCCGAATGTCTCGCAATCCGAACGAAATTGTAAGGGTACGGAATTATTTGACCAGTTTGTTGCAGACAACTTTTGAAAACATTGTGGGAAAAGGAGAAATTGCTCGTCACGAGCAATTTCTCCTTTTCCATCAATGTTTTCTGCCATATCAGAAGATTATTTTTAGGACGGTCGACAATTTGGCGTTTGCTAAAGTGTTATCTCGTAATTATACACGTGCATACAGACCGTTTATGTCTTAATGTGTATAAAAACATACACTACTTCATTAGTCCGGATGAATCGGTAATCCGGACATTTTGTTGGGAACGGACGTGTTCGGATTAACGAGAAATCACTGTATTCGATTTCAGTTTATATGGGTGTTTACATCGCGTCAACATTTATTTTATTTATTTATTTTTTCGATGTCCGAGACTTAATGATGGAGGGAGACCCAATACTAAACTACCCATACGATTAGTATTCAATAACGGATTGTACGTTTACTCAAAACAAACCGATACACACAAATGAGTTATTGCTAATATGTGACATATCAGAACCATTTTAAAGTGATCATGTCTTCGTGTACGAAAGACAGTTTTTAGGATACCTCTCTGAACACATTGAGCGGTTGCGGGACAAGCATATAAGGGACGTGCACCCAGTACTTCCGCAACATTTTGGTCACGGAATTGAGGGTAGCAGTACACACTAACGGGCCTTCGTTTGGGACGGCAGGTGCACGTCTGTTAAGTCTCGCCTCACTGAGTCGCGAAAACAAAACGGACGAAAGCAATATTTACACACCAAATGCATATTGCCTGTGGCTCTCTAAAAATATGAAAAGAAAATCTGAACAGTTATCATAGACCTTATTCCTTGAGCAATAACCGGTCATGAACGTGGCAAAAGATCATGTGTCCGAGGCCCAATTTTGACACATTTTCAACTTCTATACAGAATTCCCTGCGAATACAGGAGGTCCATCGCCACTGTTTGCGCTTTCCACACAGTCTAGGCATACAACTTATCCACAGAAAAGTGGTGCACGACCACGAAGATTTTTTGCTATCGTCCGATGTATGTACCCACCTGAAAAACGCACTATTTTGACGCCCTTTTCGGTGTTTTTCCCAAGCAGCCGATAAGTTCCAATATTGACACTTCCAATGCAGAAATGTGTGTAACCAGCATATTCGTATTATTCAATATACCCTAATGAAACTTTATAATAACATTTACATTCAATAAAAAGCATAACAATGTCTCAGCACTGCTTATTATCAAGAATTTCTCCTTCAAACGGGTTGGAAGGCCCTACCAATTCGAAACTAAAGGTCAATTAGTGTTTACTGCCCCCTGAAGGTATTCGAAAAGCTATCATTCGCACACCTATGTACACAACGTCAGCGATAGATTCGTCTGCTACGTCGCCGAACAATTATCACATGGCATATGTTGCTTAAATGTTTACAAACACTTTCAGAAATAGTTCTGAAAAGCATTCGATTTGATGCATGCATAAGAGACAACAAATTCGTACGACTGACTAATTGTGAATAATTTTATTCTTAATGAAAAGTAAATAAGAAAGCACTTCTTTCTGCCAAGCTCAACTGCATAACACATACGTGTACATGTTCTTCATTTGAGATTATCTGACTTTTCCAAAAATGAAAGAAAATGCAGACTACATTTACTAAAATGTCCAGAAACAGCAATTGATTCTTTCAACATAATACTTCTTAAGTTACTACATGGAATGCATTCTAAGGTACAATTTGAAAGGTTCGAACTGAAAGGCTTAGACACCAACTAGATTGTTCTTGATTACAAATTTGTTGCAAAACAGCATTGTAACAAGCCTTTATGTATCAACAAATCCGTACATTTAACACAGAGAAAGCTTGGTTTTATGGGGACATGGTCCCAGTAGGTGTCGTGTTTTCGGATAGTTTATCTCCGGATGATTTATACGCTGCCGTATCCTGTCCTACGGCCACATAGACTGAAGGTGAACCTGAAGCCATCCTGAAATTAGAAATATATATCGAAGTGATCACCCAATCCAATTCAATCCGATTCAACCTTATTCCTCGTGTAATTCTCTGCACGCTTCAGAAAGAAATGTAAGAGAAGACGACAGTGTATCGAGACATAGCTATGAAATAAATCGTTTTGAAAAAGGAGTTGTTTGTCAGCAAAGTTTTGGCTCTTCAAGGCTTTTTCAGGGTTAACGCTTTCCCCATTTCACACACCGTTATGGGGATGGTACATTACTATCCGCTACCATTTGGTATTATTGACGTGTCACGGGATTAAACCAACACTATTTCAAATAGAAACAAAAGACCTTCTCATGCCATGCGAAACCTTGGTGAATCATTGTATCAGCCTTCATGATGTTCGTATGGTCACTCTCGATGACTTCTTTCTAGATGCATGACCCGAACACACGCCACTGGGTGCGTTCAACCCGTCACTTTCACCCTGTCGCGAACTTGATTAAATTCTGCCCTGTTTAGGACATCACTGAGAAAGTGCCGAAGAGGACGGCCAAAGATAACACGGCGACGGACTATTCAGGCCGATATGTCAGAAATGCAGCACATAGGGAAGTCTTCTCAATACGGCCAAAGACAGACAGACAGAAGTGGCGTACCTCAGATGTTGCCCCATATGTCATTTGGCGGTATTAAACGCCGTATAAACATGTTAACAGTTACGAAACGGCTTTTCCTGGTAAGTTAATGAGTACGTTAGGTAACAGGATTCGAATCAGGAACCCTTGTTACCAGAGGCCAAAGCACACCCTCTGTCCGACTATTGCCAACAAGTTTTCCCGAATAAACCATATAAAGATTTACAACATGTTTTATATGTACCAACCTTTATGAGTCCAGGTAATGCAATCCAGAATGAGACATTAGGGACCACCTCACGACCAGAGTTGTGTCGGGCAAACTTGTTGAAGGAAACCCCAGCTATCAAATACACGGCAATAAAACTGATGAAGCTGAAATGAACATTCATGTTTGATGTATAAACGTCTAACCATTTGTTTTAGTTTAATGAAGTTTTCAACTGTTTTTAGTCATATTGTGGCAGTACGTACAATACTCAATGCTTCTCGCATCTAATCACCGTGTATTGCATAACACGCTTTCCAACCAGCTGAAAGTTTTGCGAAACGAACATGATTGATAAGTGCTAAACGACGGATGAATCATGTCGCATTTTCTTCATTTAACATAGGCAGAACTATTTTACCATGCCAGATCTCGAGATGGAACCTAAGAGGGCATATCGATTTTATCTGAGTATAGCAGTTAATCATAGGACATTATTTGTTAAAATGTTATTTCTAGGATCCATGGAGACAGTCTAGACCGGAAGCCCCCCTCATAAAAGAGTCGTTACTTAACGTCTACATTGTATGTTAAAGGCACATCAAAGGAGAGGAGAACAAATAAAATAGTGAAAAGATTTATAGAGTTCAGTTATTATGTTCATAAAAGTCATGAGAATTAATTTACGAATGCATTGAGACCCTATTAAATAGACTTGTTCAAAATAAGTTATTTTGTGCTTGAAATATAGTCGTCTCCAGTTCAATCATGTTTATCAACAACATGTTTGTTTACATATTCAAAATAACAAATTCTGATTGGTAAGTTCAAAAATGTGTGTATCAACTGTCAAGGTCAGAGGTGAAGAATCAGGAAATCTGAATTATAAAACTTGCTTATCTAGCTTAATTCTGGTTAACTTTCACATTTAAGTTGTGCTGATGGTGTTTTCTGGGGATAACTATTTGAATCTGTCTAAAGAATCACCAAATAATATAGTTTGATATAGCATTAATCTCCTTTAATGGGCCTTTAACAAGTCGTCCGTAACCCCTGTGTTTCAATTGCAACCGCATTGAATTTGTGAAGAGAAAATTATAAAAGTAGTTCTAGCCCATTCCTGTTATTGACATTTATGACTGCTCCAAATTGGAAACAAGAGCGGGAGAGATAGAAAAACGTATTTCAAAAGGTAAAAGATGTCCATGAGGATCAAGTCATTCCTTTGTCACAGTCGTTCATAAAGATGTCTGCAGCAGATGCAACACTGTGCTGTTTGTTGAAAGCCATGGGTAAATGGGTGAGGCGTCACCGTTTATTCGACCTTGAACTTACATGATGGTAAGCACGGTGCCCGCACTGATCGATGTTGTTATGACGACGGAGGGGCCACTGGTGGGGCCCACGGGACCGGCCCCCGAGGCGCATGCGTACTTTGATGTAACCGTGAAACTCTGTAAGTAGCAAGAATGTAAACATAGCCTTTATTGTACAGAATCAATTTTGAAGATCAGAAGATTTAGATTAAGTTTTGTGTATATATGTAACGGGTCGGCTTCGGGACACGAGGGTTGTTGGTGAAAATCACTTGCGTAGCTACCTGTGTAGCAGGATTCACTTCGTAACCTTTCTTTAATCCATATTCGGCACAAGTACTGGTCATGTACCCATGAAGTAGACTCGAAAATGATTCTTCTTAATTATAAGAATTAATTTTCACATTCTATGGAAAAATAAACTTTCTTTGGCCTTATTGGTTGGAAATTAAGCCAAGAATGCAGAAACACTACTGTCATCTTCTGTTGCTTTCAGTTTGAACCTGTTTGTTTGGATAGCATATTAGGTGTTGTTGAACGGGTTTGCCTTACATAGACGGCTGTGCTGGTTTCCCCGTCAACGGTATAGGTGGCCGGATCGGTGTTTGGGTCACACACAAACGTTACCACGGACGACCTGAAACACGGCAAATAGATACCTAATTCCCTCTGTAACACTTCATCTTGTTTGTACGTAAACAAAACGTTCGGACTTGGCTTTGTTATAAAGTAAGCGAATCAGGAGACAATGTAATTGTTATTATCACCAGGATATACTGAAAGCCAAATAAGTTCTACAATATATTGTGAAAGGGAGAAGAACACAATGAAAAGAATTCTCTTGTTCCTTTATCTAACCATATATATGAAGAAGCACCTTTAACTTCTGTTTATTGTAAACTGGGTAATAAGAAAGGTATGCCAACTTGTAACACCAAGGACAATAAACAATATGGGGTTTGATTCATTAAACTCCTCAATACCATAGAAAAAAGCCCCAACGGCCTAAAGACCACATACAATCATCGATGTCAACTAAAGAATTCACTTACCTCGCACCATCATCTGAGACGTAAGTGCCAATCACGTTTAACCCGTCATAAGAGAATGTGACCTTGGACGAGTCACCTATGTTGTAATAGATAACGTTAGTTGCGTCATACTGGCACGCCTACAAGATAGAAAAGAGGTCATATTATCAGTGCGCAATGATGAAGAACGAATGGGTAACTTATTCAATCGTTAATAAAATACGACATGGTTACATTAACGTTTGGTAAGCCATTGGTTAAGCTTTCTGTATAACTAACGTCTTCATTTAAGGTTTCAGTCCGATTAAACAGGATCGCTTGAAATACGGTTGACTGCAATCTGTTATTGCATGCTAGGATATTCGACTTGACATATGGAGATGCAAAGGGGGAAATGGCGTCAGATTACAGATATAAAGAGACAGAGACAAGCACAGGAGATGGATAAAAAAGACCACACACACTCATTGGGGCAGATACACATTCAGAGACGTACATGCAGAAACAGACAGACACATACTCCCCAAGAGAGGCGGTAGAGGTAGAAGAGCAAAGAGATGGGAATAGATAGAAAACAAAAGACGAGGAGCATTGACAAATAACCAAAAGGGACATAGATAGAAAAGAAAGAATATGGACATGAAAGGAAACCAAACATAGCTACATATCGAATATTTGGATCATATAAGATTGAAACTCGAAGATAAGCTTAGATAAAAAAAATCTCAGATCCTTACTTTACATATATAAAGTTACACACACACAGATTACCAATGTATTTTCATAAGTTATAGAATGGTGGCCATGTATGTAAACTTACTGCACAGTTTACACATGTGCCAATGCTAAATGGATTGCATGGGTTAAACGAGTAAGCGTAATTGTCTGTAGCAAAGGCATTGTTGATTCTGAAAAAAGAACAAAGAAGATAATAAACTGTGTGCCCAACAAAAACTGTTCCTAATGTACAAAACGCCCCAGCATTTGCTAAATAATGGCCCGTCATAATTATGACAGTCTAAAATGGTTATATCTAGAAAATAAAATATAACACAGTTACGACGGACTTGTCATAAGAACAAGATCGCATGGACTAAATCACTCATTCTGGGCTATGATGCATTGATAACTTCAACAGAAAACATATTAACTTTCAGGGCATAGTGATACATGTCCTTAAAATGTCAGAATATTCGTAACGTAAGTCGTTTGATGATTAAATGCGCACAAAATAAGAATAAAATGCCGGGCCGTTTTCCCAATGTCGCTCTTTAGAAGCTATAAAAGTAAACGATAATTGACCAATCGACAAAAATCCGCCCCAAATATTTGTCAGAGTTGATTCATTGTAACAGCTTTTGAAAGCCAAATCCACGTGCACCCATGTTTTGTTTGTCGGAGTTATGAACATACTTTTATAAGTCAAACGTTATGAATATTTATTTGGAGGTGTTCTATCGATTGGTCATTTAGAAGCATAATGGTAAACTTGTAACTTGCTTGTAATCTTACAAAGATCCATTAATTGTCATTCCTTCTATACCAATCTATCAGGCATCCATATTAACATCTAGAAATGGCTTCGTCTTTTCGAGCCTCACATTGGTTAGTGAAAAGGCTGTTTGTTTACAAAACGATTTGATTAGGATCTGTACATATTACTTATGTTTCAGTAAATCCTCTCAGACATCAGGAACACGATTGTCATAAGCTGTAAATATGACATACAATATATCTGTTTGCTTGTTATCGTCTTTCATCACGTCCCCAGTATTTTATTTATATAGCCATTTCCGGCTCTCAAATAGAGGATGACTCCAGGACTATCTGATCATAGGTTCTTGCTAAAAGGTCCACGAACTTTGAATATATCAAGGGGTCAAGGAAGAATCCTCAAGGACGATGTAATGTCAAGTTCTTTACTAAAACCACATCAACAGATGCCAATAAGTTTGCACAGTACCAACTACTACGTTTAGTTTACTTACAATGGCGTCCCATCGTTGTTGCCCATGTTGGTAATATCCACTGTACCACTTCCATCGTCGAACGTACATGAGCATGCGCTGTCTTGGTTACACGACTTGGCATCCGCCATCGGGAGTGAAGCAGCAAGTACCAGAACACACAGCGTCAATAACATGTCCCAACGGCTTTTCCGACCAATCTTGACTTCCATGTCGTGGTTCTACCAAATTTTGGAATAAGTGTTTGATTAAATGATAACTATGACCGCATTCTGTGAAATTTTGGGAATTTGACATGCAGGGCAAGTAAGAAGTGTTGATGTATTATATTCAGCATTTTCACGATGTAACTTTGGATAAGCTAAAGTGACCTAATGGAAAATTGTTTTTATCGTACAATTTCACGTCTTGTCTCAATGGATTGTTTCATTGTTTATGGCAATATGATTCTATATAAGAGAGAATGTAAGATACTTAATGACAACATAAGATGTGGAAAAAATCCCTTCGAAAAATTGAGAAATGGCACGAAACGAAACAATTGTTTCACTGTAATATTTAACAGCAAATGTCATTTTTCATCTTTTTATAAATGCCATCTACTATTGTTTCTTATTAGAATCATTCACTTAATTCGATTTAATGGGTTTGGTCTAATGTTACACGGTCAAGGTCAATTATTTTTCTTAATCTGTACGAATGAAAACATATGCTTTGACTCATCCGTATATTTAATATCATATTTGATTAAAGATTCCAAAACGGCACCTTGAAACATTAATAATACAAAAATCCATGCGCTCAAACAAATCGACACAGCATTTAAACACACATTATCAAACGCAATGTAGATATACATATATCTAACAAAAAAGAATAAACAAATAAATCACAATCCTCTACACATGATGAGGACCCCTTATACATACAGGCGATCGTACCAAAACAGAGATGATACCATTTTCATAAACCACTTATAAAGATTCTTAAAACATACGTTTAAAAACGTTGAAAATCACAGACCAATCGAATTCGTTTGTTAGTATCCGTTACACACGGTGAAGATAGTACACCCCTATACATATACGTACAGACGGACACACGGTCAGTCACGAGCAGTGTACAGTGGCTTATCAGTAATTGATAATGATAATTGATATACTGACCACGCCGGGGTAAAATGAGTGTATATAATTCACAATTTCAGTTCGATAGCTGTTGTGTTGCGAGCACCACCGACAACTCTGGTTTAGTGGGAGTGACCTTCAGATCCCTAGTCTAGTATTGGTGAACTAATGAAAGTCGTTGAATAACAGAAAGATTATTGATACAACGTTAAACATCATAACAAACAAACTAATCCGAAAGATGATGTTTGAGACCAACACCACCATGGATCATAATAGAGTCTAGGATTTTACTAAATGACTCAGGGGAAATATTTACCCAACTAAGGTATGATCAACATGAGATTCATCGTAAAATAAAGGTACACTTCTATCATGCAACATGTCACTGAAAGCTGATCGAATGATGTGTGCCTTGACAATATTGCTCGGTTCTACGGAATATAAGGGAATGTTGTTTTGGACTTACTATGACATTTCTAGCACAAGGTGCATTGTAAGACGCTACCAAAATACTGGAGGATAGGATGGTCCAGGATCAAGGTATTCCTATATCAATGTGGCGAACGCTTCTCGCAAAGTATTTGTTTCTGCCAACTGTGCGCTGTCAGCACAATATGATCCAAGACTGTGGTACTTTACCCAACATATTGTTAAAAGTATTTGCTACCAAAGACCTAAAATCCGATTGAAACCGCTGGGTGAATTGAACACGTACAGTGGTATAGCGTCGGCCTATCGTACCGAGGGATTGGCGAGGGTCTTGGGTTTGACCCCCGTCTGTCGAGGGGAAAATTGGCGGGACTAACCCACAAATCGGTGCGAGTACTGGTTGAGTATCTAAAAAGCAGTCATCGAGAGTGAACTCAATAAGCTTCAAGCTTCAGTCACAATCGATGCACACTAGATAAGTTCAATCTAACATGAAGTGTGTATCTTTCTTTTATCACGATCTTTACCATCGTACTTTGCTACAGCTACTACCTTGAAAGTCGCAATCTGAACACACCGGGTTTATCCAATTTAAACACCTCTGAAATAATAGGGATGACGCCATATTGTTTCCCGCGAGAATGACGTCACTTTACTTTCGTTTTTAAAAATAGATCTTAAATGTGAATTCTAAAAAGTCGTTAATTTTGATTGAGGAAACAACTATAGATGTCACAACAACAATTTTGCCATTTGGTATGAGTAACTGATAGAAAATGATTAAAAAGGATGTCCAACACTTCCATACATATTGAACTACTTAACGTGCACGCTTAGAAAATGTGTTAATTGCCGGATGCCGATTTAACCGAAAAATTGTAACCCAACACTTATATCCGAGGTGTATTTCACAGCTCACGGAAATACCCGAGTAGTTCCGATTGTGACAGTCGTATTCACTATACGATTTGTTGGTTTTGTGCGCGGATATATCACTGTTCCCGTTTTATTATGGCGCGAACCAAATATTTACCCGCTCACACACACTATAAATATACATTATGTACTAATTATTTCTTATCTTATTACTGTGAACCCTGTTCACTTAAACCTGTCCCCTCTTATTGAAGCTCAAGACACATCAGGGTTGAAACGAGCAGCAACCGACAATCATTAAATATAGACCATAGCATTAGTTCTTTAGGTGCTTGTTCACAGAAGAGAAAATGTGAAAATCAAGTTAATATGTCGTTGAAAAAATGCAGTTTTTTTTTTCATTTTTATCTAAATATATATAATATATATTATATATATAATTTAAATTGAAATCATAAATAATTTAAGAAGGGACAATCTATCATAGTATGTGTGTACGGTTTATGTGTGGTAGATGTCAAAAGCGATGTCACGCTTTTGTAATAAAAACCGTGGTCATTCACTGTGTACGTACATTAAACAGTTAAAAACTATCAAATTTTGCTTCAAATGACTGTCCTTCAGCGCATACCATATAACTGAACTTATGATGTGCAGTTTTGAATAATTAATTCTTTAACTTCTAATTTTCTCACATATGTGTACACACAGCTTAAATTGTATGTAGAAATCAACGTTATCAATGGTTCATGATTAGCAATACATTTCTAGTTTCGTTTTCAATAAAACGGTACTGATAAGTTCGAGTGAGTAAACATGTATATGGACTCTGTTTAGATAGTTCGAAGGACACAGATAACATAGATATCATTTTAATTTCTCGACAAAATATTGGTTATCATGTCAATTCATAAGTAGAGTGACAACATTAAATTCACTTTTAAAACTCGGTAAATGGATCATTCTAAAATGAATAAACGAAACCAAATTTAAACATAAATAATAAAGGTTAACAAATATCCTATAGTAAAGAGCTTCAGAGCCCTTGCTTAGTTCTCGTGAATCAACGAAAGCCATAACATAACGCAAATATTGTTGACACGGTGTTGAAACCCATTATTGACAAAAAATGAAATGCATAACGATACTGCTTGGTTGACTGGTTAGTTGATGTTTTATTTGTGTGACTGGATGATTTTATCCATATTGAAAGTGTGTCGTGTGCATATCCTGATATTTCGTCAGAATTGCGACATATACTTTACTCCATAACCGACCCTTTTCCATAAAAAAAAGAAAAGAAACACTCGAAAGGGGCTTTAACTGTAGCTTGTCTGAAAACACAGTTTTAGACTTGGTGAGGGAAATGGTACCTTACTCGGACTCTATTCAGTAATAAATTGGGCTAGAGCTAGACAAATTCATTGAAAGGGAGTGCATTTCAAATGATGCGTTATCTTAACCCTTTACCAAACGCCAATTTTTTTACTGTCCCAAATTGAAAGACTTTGCAGACGACATTTCAAAATGTGATGAAATTGGAAAACATTATTCTGATAGGACAGAAAATATTCTGGAAAAAGGAAAAATTGCTCATCATTAGCAATATCTCCTTTTCCCACAATGTTTTCTAAGGTCCTCTGCAACAAAGTGGTCAAATGTTGTTATTGTTTGGTAAAGGGTTAAAACGATATGAGATACATATTCGCATCGTAATATCAACCCTTCATCGCATCCATTTACGTCTTATCACTGTGCAATAGATCGAGATAGATTTCATGCCGTTTTCAGCTTTTTTCAGTTATACCAAAGAAATAAGTTACAACCTCTTAAAAGGCGACAATCACTGCTGATCACTGGTTACAAGTTTTTCATGTGCTTGGGGTAAGGCGATAAATATTACGTTATTAAATTTTTGAACTAGATGTCTGCATTCTTTAAGCAACTTCTCGTTGTAAACGTATTTCAGGGTTCCTAGCTGAACATAGGATGAACTACCTGCCCCTTACGTTATGGGTCCAGTTATAGGGGCATTCTCCTACGCAGTGATCTCCCTTTTCATTGTGCTGCAGATAAACAAAGGGAAGTTATCCTGCGGGAAGTTTGTTATAGGGGATCCAATCGTATCTACTCGGCAAGCCCCGGCAGTACATGAATACACCAGAAATCCTTGGGTAATTCGCCTTATTTCCGGCGGATAACGAAAAATTCACACAGGCACTAAATATGTATTTAAATACCAGAGACATAGATAACATAAACTAACCTTTGTCAAATTTGACTTGACGACAGGACTGAAGTTGGCATAATCAAGTTCGATTGATAACGGTTTTTCAACTTAGCAACCCGTTTGGTGTTCAATCAAGCATCTGCGAAGAACTATGGACCTTTCGTTAGTAAGCCGGGAAACAAACATTAAAACAATTCCACATTCTCAAACAGTTCTTTCTTTCTCTTGCACCGAAATCGAAGAAAATGAAAATAACGAGGCAATAGGAACTACTCGGGTTTTCCGTGAGGTGAGAAGTACAATTCGGATATAAGTGTAAGATTACAATTTTTCGGGTAAATCGTCCCCGGCTTATAAAACATTTCCCATAAACGTCCACGTTAAATAGCTCAATCTATATGAAAGTGTTGAACATCATTTTAAATCTTTTTAATCGCCAACCCATGCGTAATAGTGAAAATAAAAGCTGTGATATCTATAACTATTTCCTTTATCAAATTGAATGACTGTTGAGATTTCACGTTTGAGTTCTACATTTGAAAACGAGAGTATGACAGAGGTCTCGCGAGAAACAACATGGCGGCTTCCATTTTATTTCAGAAGTGTTTTATTGGATAAACCCGATGAGTTCAGATTGCTAACGAGGTAAACAAACACCGAATATTATCATGTTACTGAAGACTCTGCTAATGGAGATGGAGAGTTAAGTTTGTATAATCTTCTGTTGTTATATTTTCCTATCAAGAACGGAACCGGAAGTATGCAGGCACTTATCAATAGTTCACTTCCGGCTAGGATAAAGGATGTATCGTAACTTCCGGTTTGATCGTATATCCAACCTGAAATGTAAAAATACGATGGATTTTGATCGAATATCGAACCTGGAATGTAAAAACCAAAGGATTTTGGTCGTATATCCAACCTGGAGTGTAAAAAAAATGGACTTTGATCATATAACCAACCTGGAATGTAAGAAAAATTAGATTTTATCGTATATCCAACCTGGAATGTAAAAAACAATGGAATTTGATCGTATATCCAACCTGGAATGTAAAAAAACAATGGATTTTGATCGTATATTCAACCTGAAATGTAAAAAACAGTGGATTGTGATCGTTTATCAAATCTGGAATGTAAAAGATATTGGGTTCTGGTCGTATATTCAACATGGAATGAAAAAGAAGCAATGGATTTTGATCGTATAGTTTATTGTCGTTTTCAAAAATTACCAAGTTTGATCACGACGTATTCCGATTTTAAACCAGCAAACACTTTCAGTCTATTCATTTTATGTGGATTTTACACAGTACCAGCATTGTTGCATTTATCTTTCGCTGCCCGACTCTGAATGATGGGGGAAGATCCATTACTCAACTGTCCATAAGGGCTGGTCAAGTTGGGAAGAGCCAACGCTATTCTGTAAGTCAGTCGGGAGACACTTTCAGTCAAAATACTCCCTGCATAAGATGTTTATGGTGGAGTAAATTCTACCACCGTTTAAAGGTTTGTGATCCAAATGCGCTTATCAAAGCGACATTCATCTACCCATGTTTGAAGCGGGTATCACACTTCCAATTTTGACGCTTCATAGACTATGCCACGAGGTTCATCATTTGCCACGTTTCTGTAACTCATTTCTACCTTACGCCACGGATTGGCGCCCTGCCGCAGACTACTTTCTAAACACCATTTTGGCGAATGGAGAAATTGCTTGTCACAAGCAATTTCTCCTTTCGCCACAATGCTTTTTCAATCTGGAGTTTCAATTATTTTGCGATCTCAAGTCAATATTCAAGGGAGAAAACCAAAGTAAAACTCTCCAATTAGGTCTTGATCTTATTGGGAAGACGTAGACTATAATGTCATTTTACTAGGGGTATGATAAAGAAGTCGTACAAACCAGCGATAGGAGACGAGAAGAGGGATGCTGTTCCAACAATCGAAATACTGATGGTGTTATGCATTTGACTGGATGCTAAGGGAGAGAAATACAAAACAAAACTATCCAATAAGGTCTGAATCTTATATTGGGCAGACGTAAACTATAATGTCTTTTTACTAGGGGCATGATAAAGAAGCCGTACAAACCAGCGATAGGAGACGAGAGTAGAGATGCAGTTCCAGCAGTAAACAAAAGGAAACCGAGCGATCTAGCCAAAACGTCGACTCCGAACAAATCCGCAATAACAACATAGACAAGGAGCACGTATCCACCTGAAAGATCAGTACATATACTTAACCCATTACCAAAAAAATAACGTCATTTGACAAGTTTGTTTCAGACGACCCTGGAAAACATTGTGGGGAAAGGAGAAATTGCTCTCAACGAGCAATTTCTCCTTTTCCCACAGTGTTTTCTGCCCTATCAAAGGATTATTTTTCTATTTCATCACATTTTGAAATATCGTCTGCAGACCCTTTCAATTTGGGAAACTCGAAAATTTGGAGTTTGGTAAAATGTTAACCACCATAGAGAGGGCTCAATACGAGACTATATAGTAAGTGTTTCATCGTTACTATATTCTTACTTTGAACCCTTGATATGCTTATTCATTGCTTCATTAATCATTCGGATTTTGAATAGATGTGTTGAAAGACATACCAATTTGAAATTTGCAAAAAAAACCCGCAAAAAAACCAAAAAACTGTCTTTGCGATTTGGGAAGAAACAATGTTAACGAGAACTTCTTTCCGTAGTTGTAATTGTTTTCTTTGTTGTAAAATAATTCAAATATCTAACACTTTTCTTTTATTTGGTGTCTTGCATCTTTTTGTTTACTTTAACGACTTATGATGCGTGGATGAAAAGGCCGCATGATGATACTTCGGTATCATATTCTAAGCGAAACATTAAGTTCACATAACTAAGTTTACTTACTAAGTTTACTTTCTAAGTTTACTTTCTAAGTTTATGAAGCGAGTATTGACAAGAAGCAAGCAATGCAGCAATCTGGTTAGTTAACTTCTAAGGGACTTATTTAAGCATCAATCCAGAAAAAAAGTGACTATTGACAGTTTTTGCATGTAGAAATTTGGATTCATTCCATCAAAAGAGGGTTTGTATTCTTTAAAAAGTAAGCACGGAAAATGCCACACTAAGCAAAGTGTAATGTTCGTTGAACGTTTATGTAAATTAAGGAACCTGATGCATTGTTCTAGAGAACATGCTGGTATATATATAGACTACACAACCGCTCCGTGTACGACAGTGTTCTTCACTGATCGGATGTGTCTTTGAGAGGTTCATTTGCTCGGTCCGTTACCAAAAGCATGGTCAAGTTAAGGTTATTCAACACTGATGGTAACCTTTTTTTTTTCCAGATTATATATTAATCACTTTCGGTGTATTTTTATACCTTCGGATTATGTCAATTCTATAGAAGGGACCTACCGAACAGGAATCCATATGCGCATGTATATATCATCTTAGCAGCAAAGGACTCAAGCACAACAGAAAGGAGTGTTGCTATGCCAACTGCAACCAGTAAACACTCAAGGAGAACCAGTCTATTTACAAACTTCCGGTCTGAAATCCAGCCAATCAAAAGCCGGGAAACTATGTTGGTAATTCCTGTAGATGAAAATGAGTTAGGGTACATACAATATTTGAACTGTTAGTCTGTTAGACATGAAGTGTTGAACGAGTATATTATATAGGTGAAAGTCTGATAAAGAAAACATGAAATAACGAAATGTTCCACCCTTTTCCAAACAACAAAGACTTCATATTCCTTAAAGCGCTAGAACCGACTCTATACTTACGCAATCATGTTGGATCTAGGCCAGCCACCGAGAAAATTGGAGACTGTTCTGTTATCTACCATGTTTGCTACTCTGGGTATCTTTTCTCAATAAGATTAAGTGGATAGTTAAGGTTTTGAAAAGTCATTTATTTAGTGTTGAGGCTTGTTTCAATCATGTTTTTAACATTTGTTACATTCACACAGCAAATAGTCACTTTAAATAATTAACTCCAAGCTAACAATTGTGTTGTATCCTACACTGTTTTATAGGGCATTGGCTTTGTCAACCCTCAGAATGATTGGTGCCTTTCTGAAAATAGATTTTCGAGTCGTCTGCTTTCCAAAATCGTAAATATCTGCTTATTTTGTTGAGGTTAGATACTCAGAGTAGCAAACAGGTCAGATAACAGGCAAGTCGCCAATTTACTTGGCGGCTGGCATGGATCCAACCTGCTTGCATGAGCATAAAAACTGTTCCAGCACTATAAGAGTTAATTGGAAAGAAATCCTGATCACCGTCAATTTTACTACATTTCTTTCACACTAGTGTTGACCAATATTCACCGTCTGTTGACCTGCCTGATTAGCATAAATTATGCGCTAAACTGAATGTCTAAGAAATAACCTCGGAGCCGATCGTTATGTTCGACCACGTGGTTCGTGCATGTGCATTATTTCATAAATGCTACTAAGCTTACCTGTTGATATATAATGCGAATAGCTCTATTGTTTATCGACTGTGTTCGAAAGACTGTCGAGTATTGCACATACCGCGACATACATATTCCTGCATAGAGGGCAACAGACGGTGGATGTTGGTGAACAATACAAACTCACCTATAGAAGAAGCAAGCCAATACCCCTGTTGCTTAGTCATTCCCTTTTCGACCGCTAGATCCGGTATAAAGTTGAATGGAATCGTGAATGCCATAGCCGAAAACAAAACAGATATCAACATCATAAGAAATTTCGGATTTTTCAGAAGAGAAAAATCGCATAATGTATTGTTATGCACTTTTCGCACTCCGTGCGCCGGCTCGATTTCCACTGAATCTTCTGCAGTAGTTTGATCGGTATCTTTCCCGTCAGTTAAAATCTTATTCGTTCGCATTTTGTCTTTTTTGGCACAGGCAACGTCCAAATCTTTGCAATAATCATGAACTGTTGTGGGTTGTATATCTTCATTGGCTTCAGACATTCCGTTGAAGACAATCTCTTTATCATTGCCAATATTGACCTTTACTCTGGGTTGATTTGAAAGGTCAAGGTCATGTTTTTTAGAAAGTATGTCGTCACTATCGGTAACGGCCAAACCTAAATTGTAACTTCCGGTGCATTGCTGGGTGTTTACTATGGGTTGAAGGCTGGTTCCATACCTTTTGCAATGGAAACGCGTCAATCCTATACCATCGGACTTTAGAATGTCTTGGTTTGGATGTGGTTTATGGACCGGACCTTTCCGTCGGGTGGGCACCGGTACGATAAAGAGCCCGCACACCACCCCATTCAGCACGATACCTGCTTGAACCATCATGGCACCCCTCCAGCCATATCTTCCAAACAGGAGACCAGTCAACTGGTTAATGGCGAAAATACCGGCGCCTGTAACAGATAATCCATTGACATTCCTCATCAAAATTAAGCAGATACGTATTTAAGGTTTTGGAAAGTAGATGACACAGACATAGACAATTTTTATTGACATAAGCTAGTACAGCTTCTAGGCATATGACACGAAAATCTATTCTTAGAAAGTTACCCAGCATTCTAAGAGTTAAAGTTTCCCTTTGCATATGCTGTGTTAACCCCTTTTCTAATTGTATCGTATCATATATTACATGTATGGCAGGGGATTTTAAAACAGCTACAACAAAGGAAGGGGTTGAGTTTGGTAGTACCTCCCAAACAGCAAAGTAGATGTTATAACGTATGCTTTATAAGTGACGTATGCTTCGAAATCAACATATGTTATAAAGGGCACCTTCCCTACTGGAAATTTCTTTAAGATCATGCAGTTTTCCCAAAAGTCACATTCAGTTTTTTGGGGTTTCATAAATCAACGATTTCATCGATACATATTCCCAAAATCAACAGTCCTAGGTCTCTTCCCAAATTAACCCTTTACCAAACGCAAAATGTTCGACTGTCCCAAATTTGTAGAGTTTGCAGACGACGCTTCAAAATGTGATGAAATTGGAAAATAATCCTTTGATTGGGCACAAAACATGGTTGGAAAAGGAAAAAAAATGCTTGCTATAAGCAATTTCTCCTTTAGTTTAGTTTGAACACATTTTTATTCAGCTAACTGATGAATAAGGGTTGGACCACAAGTTCTACAGCTTAGATTCGGTCGTTCCATATATAGTTTGGAATGAGTTCATGTAAAGGTTAAACGTGGTTAAACGATGATGCTTACCAGATCCACACATTGCGATTGCTTCAGCGACTGCACGGTTCCTCTCGAAATGTTGCATCAAACAGACATTTGCAGGTAGGAACATCAGTCCAAACCCAAGACCTTTGGAAAAAAAGGGGAAATACTGCCTAACCTCCATTACATTACAAAAGCTCTCGGAAGTTTCTGATGCAGATGACTTTTAACAATTAGAATACTGGGTATTTTTTTCTTGAAAATAATTTTGGTGTCATCTGCTTTCCAAAAGCTTAAACATATGCCTTATCTAGATGGGGAAAGATTCTCAGAGTAGCAAACCGGTAAGATCACAGGCCAGCCGCCAGTTTACCTGGCTGCTGGTCTGAATCTAACCTGTTTGCATAAGCATGAAGTCGATTCAAGCATTATAAGGGTTAAAGGCATCCATTGCAAAAAGGATATACTAGTTGTGTACATTTCTCATAATAACTATGTCACAATGGGTCCATCGACAGCTTAGGTCATTTAGCGCGCATTATGATGATGATGATAAACATATATTGAATTA
The DNA here is from genome assembly GCA_947846245.1 of Cerastoderma edule. NCBI lineage: Eukaryota > Metazoa > Mollusca > Bivalvia > Cardiida > Cardiidae > Cerastoderma > Cerastoderma edule. Next base: position 15,831,387 of record OX401414.1, on the reverse strand, counting down.
TTTATAGGCAAAAATGTATTTGGCTGAAGAAAAATAAATAAGAATTTGCAATGAATAAATTATAAAAGATAGAAACATGGTAAAGTGAAAAAAGGATCTTTAGGTTGTTGAAAATAGGAAAGATAGTTTACCGCCCAAAAGTCCGTATGTCAGGTAAAGGTAGAACAGTTTGTCCATAAACGAACTAATGAAAAAGCCCAATGCGCTTATCAGCGATCCCGTAATAACGACGATCCTACAACCGTATTTCTCAGACAGAAGACCGGCGACTGGGGCTGAATAAATAAAAACACTATTTATTGCAAATACAAAACTCGTCAAGAAAGACAAAGTTATAATATGTAAATGCCAATCTCGTCAAGAAAGACAAAGTTGTAATATGTAAATGCCAATCTCGTCAAGAAAGTCCAAGTTATAATATGTAAATTCCAATCTCGATGAGAAAGACAAAGTTATAATATGTAAATACCAATCTCGATGAGAAAGACAAAGTTATAATATGTAAATGCCAATCTCGTTAAGAAACACAAAGTTGTAATATGTAAATACCAATCTCGGTGAGAAAGACAAAGTTGTAATATGTAAATGCCAATCTCGTCAAGAAAGTCCAAGTTATAATATGTAAATTCCAATCTCGATGAAAAAGACAAAGTTATAATATGTAAATACCAATCTCGATGAAAAAGACAAAGTTATAATATGTAAATGCAAATCTCGATGAGAAAGACAAAGTTATAATGTGTAAATGCAAATCTCGTCAAGAAAGTCCAAGTTATAATATGTAAATTCCAATCTCGATGAAAAAGACAAAGTTTTGATATGTAAATGCCAATCTCGATGAAAAAGACAAAGTTATAATGTGTAAATGCAAATCTCGATGAGAAAGACAAAGTTATAATGTGTAAATGCAAATTTCGATGAAAAAGACAAAGTTATAATATGTAAATACCAATCTCGATGAAAAAGACAAAGTTATAATATGTAAATACCAATCTCGATGAAAAAGACAAAGTTATAATATGTAAATGCCAATCTCGATGAAAAAGACAAAGTTATAATATGTAAATGCCAATCTCGATGAGAAAGACAAAGTTATAATGTGTAAATGCAAATCTCGATGAGAAAGACAAAGTTATAATGTGTAAATGCAAATCTCGTCAAGAAAGTCCAAGTTATAATATGTAAATTCCAATCTCGATGAAAAAGACAAAGTTGTAATATGTAAATGCCAATCTCGATGAAAAAGACAAAGTTATAATATGTAAATGCAAATCTCGATGAGAAAGACAAAGTTATAATGTGTAAATGCAAATCTCGTTAAGAAAAACAAACGCATAACATACAAATGACAATCTCGTTGAGAAAGTCAAAGTTATAATATGTAATTAATTAATTCAATCTTGACAATTTTAAAAAGCAATGTGAAGTGTACGTGCCGATCTTAGAATACTTAAATGATTGTTTTGGAAAGTCAATGCAATCAAGTACTATATGTTTGATTGTAAAGGAAAAGAGGTGAATTTGATCAATACATAAATGTGAATTTCGGAAGATCCTTTGACAAGTGCCAAAGACTTGCGTGTGGTCGAGCTAAAGTGTGTTTAAACCAATGAGCAGAATAACTGTTAAAATCGCAATGGGCGTTTCGAGAGTGAGGTCGGTAGTACTGAGTTGGAGTCAAAAACAAAGGACGGGTCGTAGTACACGGGGTAAAACCGGTTATGGGGACTTACCAATAAGGTACATAACTCCTGAGAGGATCGATCCTATGATCGCCGTGGATGCTCTCCCTTGGTTAAAAGTATCCAGCATTTCGATCAAAAGTAATCCGAATGAGTACTGATTTCCGTTCACTATAAACCCAATAAGAAAGGTTGCACCAACAATCAGCCATCCGTGCTTGTCAAATTTTGCCATCTGTAATATAAACCGACAGAAGACATGTGTGTGTTACCTGACGCCTTATATGAATGTTGATTACTTATTATTACATATCCGATCAGTAAAAAACACTGACGTACACTGTGCGGTTGTGTTGTCTATATATATTTATATATAGGGGAGACCGGGGTTAGTTGGTCCGTGGGGTAAGTTGGTCCTATGGCATTTCCTGGAAATCGGTTAGACCTATGACGTAGTTGGACAAAAAAATATGTCGATCGAAGGGGATCCAAGTAAGTAACTTTCTTGTACCTCTACTATTTTGCTTTTGTTTTTTCTAAGTACCGGAGACCACGCTTATGTTCTACATTTCCTGAAAGCACATCACCTATGGTGTTTAATGGTGCATATTTGCAGTTTCTTAAATCAAATGCAAACAGATGAGTATATTTACAGTGCGGTGGGTCGGGGTTAGTTGGTCCACATGCGACGGGACAAGTTGGACCGTCGGTCCAACTTACCCCGTAGGTCTGCTTACCTGTTGTTACCTGAGTATACCAAACGGATAAGGACTAATTTAAAAGCACTAATTAAAATTTCAGTTTTAATCTTAAGAAAATTAAGTAGGAGACGCAATTCGTTGGGCAAAATACAAAAACACGGTAATAACGATTGTTGGAAAATGAGGATTAACTCACAATTAGAAATTGCTCATTTTCCAATATTTTTTCGATACTGTTGCAGGATGCCACGGAACTACAAACGCAAAAGCAATAGGTGTATATCAACAAGCGATAGAAACTGCTATCCGCGAGGTTACTATCCACAACAAGACAGTGTATTCTGTTGCAAGAGATCTCAATATACCAAAAACCAGTCTACTACGGAAACAATATGGATCTCCTGAAAACATGGAGAAGATTGGAGGTTACTCAAAACCATTGGTTTTTAGCGGTACACAACAAGCGTATGTTAAGGAATCGGCCAATATATATTTTGGGCTTACACCTCGTGAGGTCCGAAAGCTTGCATATCAAAGTTTCCTTTAATGTAGAGCACCCAGAAGCTTGGCGTCACAACAAACAGGCTGGTCCGGACTTTTGCATCATTCTTGACACAGTTCGCTATTCTTAAGAATACCGGAAGCCACAAGCCTAGCAAGAGCAACAAGCTTAAACAAAGAAAATGTCAACAAATTCTTTACTAAATTAGGTTACTAGATAGATATCATTTTACAGCCGCACATATCTATAGTAGACGAGACTGGCATTACCACTGTCCAAAAGCAAGTTTGTTGCTACGTTATAACCGAAAATAGCCATCGATATGGTGTTTGAGGAAGGAGATACTGAACATTTCCTAGCCTATATGAAGCATTTCGTTGAACACGCCAGACCTAAAGAAAAGCCCGTTCTGGACAATCATGAATCGCATCTTGAAACAAAACAGAATGGCGTCGTCCTTTTATCCTTTCCTCCGCATTGTTCACACAAGCTTCAGCCACTAGATAGATCCGTATATGGCCCCCTGAAGAAAGCTGTAGCGACGCAACAGGATAATTGGATATATTTACAGCATTTGCGCAGCAGTAAACCACAGAACAACAGATTTGTTTAATTGATGACCGATTGGTTATCATGACGTCAATCAGGATTATTGGAATGTGAAATTGAGTTAACTTTACTGTTTGTGTTGTTGAGCACACTTTTTGATTTTATAGTTAATACTGTCTAATTGGAAAGATTGTTTTGAAATAAATTCATGTTAATTGAAGTGAAATGAAGTTGGTAGTTAACTTTCCCAGTCGGTCCAACTTAACCCGATACCCGGACCAACTTACCCCGATAGTGGGGTAAGTTGGTCCGTTTGACATCGTCTAGGAAAACGCTTGTATGCAGCAAAATCTTGTATTTACGTAGTAGAAAACAACAAAATAATTAAGAAAAATGATTACGCTAACTATGTTACGCATGAATGTTGGTCGTAGATGCAAATTATCTGAGAAATCGACTAAAATGCCGTTTTCGGACCAACTAGCCCCGGTCTCCCCTATATATACCAGCATGTTCTCTACAAAAATGCATTAGGTTCCCTGATTTGCATAAACGCTCAGCGAACATTGCACAATGCACACTTGTCATAAGTTATCAACTTAATGGATTAGTCGACCAGAGAGATATGGGGATATGCTGAAAATATTTGTCAAGAGACAGACTCTTAAAATGTAGGCGTCAAGGTCACATTGCAAAACAATTTTTATCTGTTTCCAAAGCCATGTTGTCTATTAAACGCAACCATGGTGCAATACTATGTTGAGTTTGATACAAGTTTATCTCGCAGTTAGTTATAACCGAAAATAGCCTACGATATGAAACGTTGAGGAAGGAGATCCGAAAATAATGCATGCGTTTGGGTGTAAACACTCCCTCAAATAAAGTTGATATATTTTTATATATTTACACATTTGCCAGGTAAACAACAACAGATTTGTTAATTGGAATTGGTTAATGTCAAAGGATTTTGAAGTGAAATAGCACTGTTGGGAATTCATGGATCTTACGGTCAGATCTGAATTCCTTATTTTCAAAAAATCTGGTTTGACAATCATTTACCGGCCTTAACAATATTCAATTTTTTACCACATCAACCATGTCCCTAGCCTAAAACTAGTTAGCATCCTAGCTATCCCTATATTTAAACAGTCGCCGAGTTGTGACTGGACATTCGCTGAATTTGACATGAAAGACCAAACAATCAAGCAATCATTGTAAACATCATCTTTTTTTTTCTTTTTGTTAAATTTGGTTAAACGGAAAGCATATGATGCTAGTTGGGTTCGATTTGACATGAACACACAATCAATCAAGTAAACATTGTAACTATCACCTTTATCATTCATCTAAATCAAGATTTGAAAAGACGAACAGTTTGTCAAACTAAATACGTCAAAAATAGATTTAAAGGCACATCAAAGGAGAGGAGTACAAATAAATTACTGAAAATATATATGGAGTTCTTTTATTATGTTCATAGAAGTCATGAGAATTAGTTTGGGAATGCATTGAGACCCTATTAAATAGACTCATTTAAAATAAGTTATTTTGTGCTTGACATGTAGTTGTTTCCAGTTCAATCATGTTTATCAACAACCTGTTTGTTTACATATTCAAAATAATAAATTCTGTTTGGTCGGTTAAAAAATGTGTGTATCAACTGTGAAGGTCAGACGTGAAGAATCAGAAAATCTGAATTATAAAACTTGCTAATCTGGGTTATTTCTGGTTTACTTTCACATTTAAGTTGTGCTGATGGTGTTTTCTGGTGATAACTATTTGAATCTGTCCAAAGGTTTACCAAATAATATAGTTTGATATAGCATTAATCTCCTTTAATGGGCCTTTAACTTACGTATGACACCAATTATTTAGATAAGTACTAGTATAAAATAATAATACACCGAATAAATCATATCTTGGAACATCCATCTCTCACTGCAGAAAGAATATATCATAACACCTTACTTATTGTATACCACTGCTGATTTCAGAATATATCAAAACCCTAACTTATTGTATACCACTGCTAATGTCAGAATATATCATAACCCCTAACTTATTGTATACCACTGCATACAGTATATATCATAACCCCTAACTTATTGTATACCACTGCTAATGTCAGAATACATCATAACCCCTAACTTATTGTATACCACTGCTTATATCAGTCATATATTCATCATAACCCCTAACTTATTGTATACCACTGCATACAGTATATATCATAACTCCTAACTTATTGTACACCACTGCTAATGTCAGAATATATCATAACCCCTAACTTATTGTATACCACTGCTAATGTCAGAATACATCATAACCCCTAACTTATTGTATACCACTGCTAATGTCAGAATACATATAACACCTTTCTTATTGTACACTACTGCATACAGCACTGCACAGTAATGTCAGAATATATATATCATAACCCCTAACTTATTGTATACCACTGCATACAGTATATATCATAACCCCTAACTTATTGTATACCACTGCTAATGTCAGAATACATCATAACCCCTAACTTATTGTATACCACTGCATACAGTATATATCATAACCCCTAACTTATTGTATACCACTGCATACAGTATATATCATAACTCCTAACTTATTGTATACCACTGCTAATGTCAGAATATATCATAACCCCTAACTTATTGTATACCACTGCATACAGTATATATCATAACCCCTAACTTATTGTATACCACTGCATACAGTATATATCATAACTCCTAACTATTGTATACCACTGCTAATGTCAGAATATATCATAACCCCTAACTTATTGTATACCACTGCTACAGATATATCATAACTCTAACTTATTGTATACCAATGCAACAGTATATATCATAACCCCTAACTTATTGTATACCACTGCTAATGTCAGAATATACCATAACCCCTAACTTATTGTATACCACTGCTACAGATATATCATAACCCTAACTTATTGTATACCACTGCATACAGTATATATCATAACCTCTAACTTATTGTATACCACTGCATACAGTATATATCATAACTCCTAACTTATTGTATACCACTGCTAATGCCAGAATTATCATAACCCCTAACTTATTGTATACCACTGCATACAGTATAACTATATTGTATACCACTGCTACCATCTAACTTATTGTATACAACTGCAACAGTATATATCATAACCCCTAACTTATTGTATACCACTGCTAATGTCAGAATAACCATAACCCCTAACTTATTGTATACCACTGCATACAGTATATATCATAACCTCTAACTTATTGTATACCACTGCATACAGTATATATCATAACCCCTAACTTATTGAATACCACTGCATACAGTATATATCATAACCCTAACTTATTGTATACCACTGCTAATGTCATAATACACCATAACCCCTAACTTATTGTATACCACTGATTATATCAGAATATATCATATCCCCTAACTTATTGTATACCACTGCATACAGTATATATCATAACCCCTAACTTATTGTATACCACTGCTAATGTCAGAATATATCATAACCCCTAACTTATTGTATACCACTGCTTATATCAGAATACATCATAACCCCTAATTTATTGTATACCACTGCTAATGTCAGAATACACCATAACCCCTAACTTATTGTATACCACTGCTAATGTCAGCATACACCATAACCCCATTACCTATTGTATACCACTGCTAATTCAACAGCTCTAGATTTAAGTAACAGCCGTCTTACATGATTATCTCAAATTTATGCTACTTTAATTCAAGTCAGTTATATCATAAACTATTTACGAACCTTTCAAGTTTGCTGTGTATCCGTTAAAGTCATGCCATTAACAACTGAAGGGAAAGACATGGAAAATGTGCATTCGACTGAATCAAACAGTCGTTAATTTCGTTCGTTCGTTCTGCTTGAGCTAATGTCTATCTGTTTTTGTTTGTAACATGTTTTATTTAATCCAAGATGCTGAAGTCACTATTTCGGGTATTGAGAAGTGCAAATATCCAAGGGCGGATTTAGACGGGGGCGGAGCCGGCGTACGCCCTCCCCCTCCCCCCTAAAATTGACCAGGTAAAGTTTTTTTAACAAGCTCATCTATGATTATATAGTCAGACGGTCTGATCAAATATCATTTATTATCATAAGAAAATCACATGTTCATTCACTTTACTGTGTAATAATCATTTCCCCTCGTCCTTTTCAATGATTCCGTCACATTCCGCTAACAATTAAGACATTAAGTAAAAGTCAGTGAACCGTTTACGCACATTGAAGACGATAAAAGTCAAAATGTCCGGTCCCTCAAAATGGAATCGGATAAAATGTAACCAGAGAGAATTAAGATGTTTTTTCTCCACGAAAAAAAAATAGCCCATTGTACCACACGATACCGCATCTCTCACAAATGACTTTTAAAACCAATGCGAGAAATAAGTCCATTTATTACAATTGTTTATAACTTATATCAGAGGGAAAAGGTTGTTTCTTAGATAGTAATTGCTCTTGCATTGAAAGTAAAATAAGTCACAAATCCCCATATGAGAAATAGGGTTAGTCAAAGATAATAGTATCATTTTTAATATGAAATTAGTAAATAATTGAAGGAACAAAAAAACAGTTTCAATGACATATATTTTTAAAAAATGTTTTGTGAATGTTGATGATATAGTATACACAAGAATTTTATCCTTATTATAGTATATACGCTATTTCGAATTAAAATAGTATTATTATAAGTCAATCAGCTGGACAAAATGAGCTGCCTACTCATCATTTATATTGAATCATTTATTTACCTGTGCCATGTCATAAGGCTCTAAATAACCCAGAAGAATGTATAGGTAATTGGTTTGTCAGAAGCACTTCCATTGAATATATGATAGCAAAAAGCTACAACGGAATGTGTTGCCAATGCTATAAAATTAAAATCGGGTTGGTTGGTTGGTGCTTCGATGATGGAGGTATTTCAATTAAAATAAATCAAATTCAATTGTTGCCCAAAGGGTTAGAAGATTTCTGTAATAGTTTTGTCATGATCGCATAACTTATAAATCTACCTGTAGGATCCTTTTTAATTTAAACAAGCAAATGTAAAGCCACTTTTGAGTCAGTGGAAATACTTTATTTGTAAGAGAAAGTTTTGATCGTCTCAAACCAACGACCTTTTAAATTTTATAAGCTCTTTGATCAAACTAAGAGGTCGTGTGGTAAATTCAGATTAGGTGAATATGTTTTAGGAACTATGAAGCTCTTTTAGACTAAATGCGTCCCTAAATGCAAAACCCGCCGTCTTGTAAATGTCAGTCGTGGTAACTATGACGTATCGCGGTACAATACTTGATGCAACAATTACGACGTTATTTTCAATGAAAGATGAAAAAAGATCTGTATTATGGAAGAAAAATGATTAAATTTTATGATTGTCTATATCATTTCTTTATTCCTATGCTTGTCATAGAAGAAATCTTTCATAGACAACCTTATGTACGCAATGCGATTTCAGTGGGCGTTGATCACGTGACTATTTGTTTACTCGAAAATACTTACTAGGGCAAGATGGCGGCGAAACCGTGTTTGTGTGTATTAGATTCATATGAAAGTTTTGCGAACCCTGAATAAATTAATTTCCAATTTTGCAGCGTGTGTTTTTATTCCAAGTGCAAAGTGAAAGTACTAACAACGCCATGTGTGTTGGGCCTCAGAGGTTGTGCTTAAACACACAGAGGTTGATTGACTGAAAACCGGTATGTCGAAATAGTGTCAACAAGCTAAAAAAAAAGTGTCAACAACAATAAAAATAGTGTCAACAACTGTAAAAATAGTGTCAACAACTGAAATAATATTGCCAACATGTAACACTGAAAACTACTCGGTTGGATATTTACCTGATATTTTTTTTTCTTATTTGTGTATTTTTGTCCCACCCCCACTAAGTTTCTTTCCGATGAACCGATGAAAGTTGTGACAAGGTCCTCTATCTCGTAATAAGTTTGCTATATTGAGATGAACTTTTCATTAAAACCGAAACAGCAACCTTTCGTAAATGGAAATAGCAGCAAAAAAAATGCAATGCAAGGGTTGATTAAACGCAGCCCATATCTACATTTTGTCATGTGAAGCTTTGCTTGAAAGAACCACTGTTCAATCCACCCATAGATATGCAGGCTAGGCCTAATCATTCACACGACTTAAGCAGGCATCTGAACTAGACCTTAGGTCTTTATCATTTTAGATAATTAGAGGCTATAAAAATCAGTCAAGAGATTTCCCCAAAGGAATCTGAGTTTACAAAAAGTGTTGATTCTTAATTTATCAATCAACAGCTGCTCCAGAGACGCCGTTGATGATAAGACTCTTCACGTTTAGACACCTGCTTGTTGCTTACATAATGGCA